>OX439137.1:24116652-24251221 GCA_949318235.1 Ecdyonurus torrentis | reverse complement strand
GATAAAGCTAATAGAAATTGGATTTTTATGTTTTTCCTTACGAGCACAAAAGAATTGTATTGTAATTTATACAGACAATATGCAAAACTATAATTTATTGTTGAGAATTAACAACACGTCAAAACAGAACTTAAAAAGCTTGAATGTTATAAGTTATAAGCACATAAAAATTATTTCAATTACTTATAGAAGTAAAACTTTCATGCTATAAAAAATTGATAGTGCTTTTTATAGTATAAAATACGGTACTGTTATATAAATTATTGAATTTTTTATGTTTATTTATTCAATACTAATTTTGCTTTCTCAGTGAGGTACTGAGTTTCTCAACTTCCTTTCTACAACCCGAATCTTCCGAAACCCTGTGTTTATGTGCGAATTGTGTGAAACTATTTTTTTTTTTTTTACATAACATAAAAATATGGAAATATTTTTAATTTTCTTGTACCCTTCATTATATAAAAGTATACGAACGATGAAAATAATTAATTAATTATTAGAGTACTTTTGTGTGTATATTACACATTAGACACTCATGATTTTTATCAAATGAAATATTACAAAAACTAAAACTATTCTAGACATAATAATTAAAATAGAGTTCACAGCATGACAACTTTATAGGAACAAAGCTCCGATATCTTTTTTTTTTTTTTTTTTTTTTTTTTTTTTTTCATATGTGCAGTTTTAGTTATTATTATTATTTTTAAACATATTTTTATTGCATTATGCTTAAAGAGTGAATCCTGCACTGCATCCATTAATTTTTTTTTTTTTTTTTTTTTTTTTTTTTATATTCATGAAGTATTTTTAAGGGAGTAGGGGACCGACGTCGGCCATTAGACTCAAACTTTTACCGTCAAAAAAATCTGAAATTTTGCACAATGATACTTCAGCTTGAGACAATTTCAAATATATGACAATTTTGAGGGGTCGCCTTGCAAATTAATTTTATATGATTTTTTTGCAATTTTAAGCCCATTAGGCCCAATGTTAATTTCAATAATTTTTTTCTTTTTTTCGGGACGGTCAAACATCTTGAAATTTTTATCACGACTAGGTATGACCCTTAGCTACACAAGGACACACCAAATTTAGATCCAAAACACGCTCTAATTTTTTAGGTATAAAGTCGGTACCCTATTTCCTTTATTCATTTTTAAAAATCGTGATATATGGTAACTTTTGCAAGAACGTACACGCAAAAGACAAAAGTTACTGCGAACATAACGTCATTTTGCAATTTTCAAAAATATTGATGAAAAATACATAAGGCGTCCAAAAATTAGTAAATAGCAACATAGTATAAGTATACTTATAGTATGATAGCACTTAAATCAATTCAGAACAATGCCGCCTTTACAAGAACATGCATTAAAATCACCTTTTTTTTTCTTTCTCTTTATATATTTTTGCCATCGAAATGATGATGACTATTTTTGAAGCAAATAACAATACAATTTATATCTATAGATATAATATATAATTAAAATAAAATGTACGTGTATAAATAATAATAAATAAATATCTACCTTTGTCCGTGATATAACTTACATGATGATGGGTATATATAATGGAAAGTTAAAAATAATTTGGAATTTTTTAAAGTCATGAAATTCATCACATAATACGAGGAATACAAGACAAAAATTCGAAGTGTTTATAAAAGAACAGAAATGTACAATACAATAGGGGTCCTTTCTGTGGTTCTCTAAACATTTATAATAATCTGCCATCCATCAAAAAGGTACCAGATCAAATTCTGTTTAAAAATATTTTCATTAAATAAACAGTATTATTCAGTCGAGGAGTTGATTAACGACTCAGACAAGTAGTCCATTTAAAGTAAATTGTCTTTGTTTATTTTTGAATTATGTAATTAATTTGTGTTGACTAATTGCTTTTTTAAGCAATAAATTTGACTGATCGATGCATATTTTTATGTATTGTGTGTGTATAGGACAAAAGAAATAATTTAAATATATATATATTATATATATATATATATATATATATATATATATATATATATATATATATATATATATATATATACGGCAAGGTTTATAAAACCTTGTATATACGGAGATAATAAGTATTATTTATGAAGTATGAATTTTTAGCCATATAAGCCATAATTTTATCAGAAAAATATAGCAATAATATGCACACAAACACAAAGTTATATATGCAACAAAATATATAAATAAATACAGTAAATAAATAAGAAACAATATTATAGTACCAGATCGAGGGTATATTAAAACACTATTGACATATAAAATAATAAAAGTTATTCACTTACTTTTTTTAGATTGAGTTTAAGTTTCTGTGTTTTATTTTTAGCTTTTAGACTGCGAGCTCCTGCCACTTTAAAAACTGCTTTTCCTGGATTTGATTTTGGCTTATTTCCACCCCCACTGCCATGTTGTTGCTTTGGTTTCTGGCCCTTGTTTTTGTTCTTATTCTTGTTTTTGCCCATGGTTTCTCTTATTTATTGACGACTCGAGATCTATAAAAACAAGAAACAATTTTAAATATTAGATTTAGATGCAAATATGTTCAGGACAGCGCTAGAATCTTTCATATACTGGTATATATATATATATATATATATATATATATATATATATATATATATATATATATATATATATATATATATATATATATATATATATATATATATATAGCAAATTACCATAAATAATATATTTTATAAATAGACAAAGTTACTGTAAACTCTGAATCTAGCAAATATAGCACACTGTTCAAGATCTGCCTTCACTTCGCAGCTGCACGATTTTTTTTTTCTCTCTTAATTTTATATATTAGCGAAAATAGAACTGTAAATGGTCCAATGTCAAATTATTTTTTTCTTCTTTCTTGTCGCAGCGCACCCTACTTTTTCTCTAGTAAATATCACGGTGTATTACATATATATTTAAGATTAATTAGGTTTTAGAATCATTACATTTTACAAATACCAGTATTAAAGTGTAAGTATTTTTATGTATTCAAATTGTTAGATTTTCAATAGATGCATATGTGAATGATGGTATGTACTATGTATGTACTGTAATACATTAATAAGAAATTATGTACACATACATTCCATATTCTGTGTAATATACAAGATCACAGCGAGTTGCTTTCTATAAATGCATTATTATTATTATTATTATTTTTTTTTTTTTTGAAACGTGTGTGTAAACATATTTGTTTCTTTTGTAAAAATGCATTTTATGATCTTCTTCATAATAACTTAATAAAATTTAATAAAATATAGTTTAACTACTATAATACAATATTCATACCTGTATATATGTGCAAAAAGAAATTCTTCATTTATTTATTGAATTTTTACATGCGGTTATGTTGTTATGTTTATGTATGTTACAATTAATGTAGAGAATTTCAAAACAAAAACATTGTTTATATTGCCCATCAATTTAAGTATTTAAGAGTTTATCAAATTTTTAATCAAATTATATAATAATATTTACCTTGTTTAATGTATTCAAGTATTTCAGATAACTACAGAACACTAATTATTGACAAAATGTTATAAATAGAATCAATTTCACATGCGCTCTACAGACAGCTCAAGCTCTACAGCTGGTTTTCAGATTATTTTTAATTTCCCGCGGTCCCGCCTCCTACTAACCCAAACAACTAATTAATTTAAAGCAAAATTTAAATGCGCAGAAAATAAATTGAAATGTCAAAAGTACTTGTGCGCAGCTTTAAAAGATTTAAAACTAAAAACTTTCTTTGAAACAAGAGTGGGGATGGAGGGGAAAAAAATAAAAAGCATTGAAAAACGAAGCAAAAAGAGGGGAATTCATTGGCTCCAGAAACAGCGATGAAGTAGGCAGCGTGGAGCGATTTCTCCGTATATATATTTTTTTGTTAGAAAATATTCACTTATTTGAAATAATATTTGATTAGGTTTTATATTACCATGGCTTCGCCTTGGGTGCTTCGATTGAAGCATATAGATATAAGTAAAACTCCTATTAATACTCGAGAAGTCGTAATAAATGGAGAGGTGAGTTAAGAGGTGGTTGTAAAGAAAATAATTTTCTAGGTCGATTTTGGCCAGTGTAAGTATGTGTGGAATGTCAAGTTTCTAAAATATTTGATGTAAAGAATCCTTCACTTTTAATTATAAGGATTTTTATATTTAAATTAATATTCATTTTGATTTTGAAGGTCATGAAATTTATATGTATTTACGAGTTTTGTGTAAAAGATGCTGTTGCATGATAAGTTGTAAAATGCGCGGGAACTTGCGATGGGGAGAAGAGAGAAGCAGGAGAGAAGCCTCTTATGGGGGATGGGGGAAAGTAAACCTATAACCGCCGTTTTTTTTTTTACCTGTTTGCACCTGGATAAATTGGAATTTCATGTTCATAACGGACAAACTCACAAACTGTCCCCCTTTTTGTATATTATATTCATACCGGTATTATGTATGTATGTATTATACAATTTTTTGTTTGTTACTGAAATCTGTTTGTCATGTGAACTATAAATCGGGTCAAGTTTATATTTTTTTCTACTGTGGGCAATTAAACTGAAATTTTAAAACGTTGACAACTGAACAAATGTGTAGCCAGCAATGCTTTTAATTTGTGATGAAATAAGTGAAAGTTTGCGTAATAAGTATAGTATAATAATATGGGTTATAAATATGTATACATACTATGCGATATTAAATACAAAAAAAAAAGTTTAAACTCTTTCATCCTTTCGTTTTTTTTTTTTTTTGTTTTTTTGTTTTTTACAAAAGATTTTTTTTTCAGCAAAAGTGCACATTGAACATGCAGAAATCTGGCATTATATTTAACTTCTTTGGGGGGGGGGGGGGGTATTAGAGCAGTTCCATTATTGCAATAAAATAAGATAAAAATTCTATTTCCGTGGAACAAGTTTCACCATGTCCTGTTTATATTTTTTTGTGTGACATTTTTATATCAAAATTTCTGTATGTATGGCAAAGTGAGAAAATACAAGCCAAAAAAACATGCATTCATAAAAAAAAAAAAAAAAAAATCCATCTCATACACTTTTTATTTTTTATGCCAGTAACATTTAAATTCAAGGATGTTGTATGGTTTACAAGAGTACGTACGTAGTTGAGCACACTAGACAATCAGTGTGGTTATTTTAAATTTTATAGCTTATAATACTACTGTAGCAAACCAGTTTAAGACTTCAGCCAAATTTAAAAAATATAATAATTATATACACACGCACAGTAAAAAATCAATTTTATGAAGTCGCAAGGGACCCAAAAAATGGCCACTTCAAAAAATCAAATTTCATATAATCGAGTTAATTAACATTGAAACGCCTATGTAACTCAATGGCTGGGACCTAAAAAAAAAAAAATGACTTCATAATAGCGAGAAATTTCGTAAAATCAAACTTCATAACAAAGTTTTTACTGTATATATTTTCTCCCTAAAGCTCCTCGTAATGTGGAACAAAAACTAAAGCAAAGCTCGATTTTTGCATCATCGTTTACGTTAAGTTTTTGTTTTATCTTTCTATATGCTTTAGTTAGGTAGTAAATAATTTTAGAACATTTAGCTCAAGTGACCCTGCTTAACGAAAACCAAAGTTATAAAAAAATTAAGTTGATTTATATTATGTAATTCGCAATACTATAATATTATGTAATAAAATTAATAACGTGCAAATTTTAAATTTATTAATGGAGATTGATAACGAGTATATGCAACCAAATATATTGGGCTATTTATAAATAGGTTATATTTATGATATGAAGATGTTTTCACATATTTTGATTTTGTCATATAAATGAATGTATGAAATCCCTTCATAACGCTATACACCCCTTTCAGGGTACAAAAACGGCACTTCCCTGTGATCTTTGTACGATCTAATACCGTATATAATATTATCTGAACGTGAATATAAAATTCAATTATTGTACAAAATGCTGGCATTTATTTTACTTCATTCTGTGCATCAAGGATGTTAAATTTTTACTAATCTTAGTTGGGCATGAAACATAATTATGGTAAGCAGTTGTTGCAAAAATGGTTTAAAAAATATAATATTTATTTATTTAATGGTATAATTATTCTATTATTTTGTTATGTAAAAAAAAAATCGTCATTATAATTTATTTTTTTACAGTAATTAATTGCACTGCGGTCTGTCTAATTTTAATTATTTGCTTCCTTTCACAACAAAATTGTGATGCAAGATATGTGCAAACTTAAATGTTGTTAAGGGAGTAGAGGACCGTCGTCGGCCATTAGACTCAAACTTTTCTTGTCAAAAAAATCTGAAAATTTGCACAATGATACTTCAGCTTAAGACAATTTCAAATATATAAAAATTTTGGGGGGTCACCTGGCAAATTAATTTTATATGATTTTTTGAAATTTTAAGCCCGTAAGGTTAATTTCAATAATTTTTTTCTCTATTTCGGGACGGTCAAACATCATGAAATTTTTATCACAGCTAGGTATGACCCTTAGGTACACAATTACACTAAATTTAGACCTAAAACACTTCTATATAGTTTTTGAGATACAAGGTCGGTACCCTACTCCCTTAAATAATTGCTTTATAATATAATAGCTTACTGTATTATATTTTTTAATGGTTTTATTAGTTATTCAAGAATAATTTTTATTATGTTGAAAAGTAAACTGTTTTAATATCGAATTTAAAAATAAACTAACATATTAATAAACATTGGAATATAAACCTATTTACTTTTTTTATGTACGGAACGTATGAAGGTCATATTTTGAAAACTTTATGAATTATAGGCAGGTGATCCAATAATTAATTGTTGATATACATGTAATATAGTATATAATTTGTGAATGAAACATGGTGGAAGTTATAACAATTACACATTCATTTCCTCATAAAATTAAAATAAATTAAATAATAAAATGAATAAAATTAAATTGTTAACAAAATCTGTTATACTGTACTTAGGGCCTATAGATTTTAATATATATAAATATAAGAAAAACCCATTTTGGTTTCATATGCAAATAAATATATTTTATTGTTGCTAAAACACTTAAAAATTTTGAAATGCTCAGTCGATGCTCATTCAAGAAATGCAACTCAACGCTCTATTTTGTTAACCTTCATAAACTTTAATCACTATATCTTCCTACGCAAATTTGTTTATGAATAGACTCGAGTGTTGATGTTCATCTAGGTCAAAGGTCATACAATGCCAAGGACAATGTGCAAACTCTCTTCATAGATATTAATTTGGTGTTTGTTGCTGGGGTCATAATTATCATTTATCACAGGGTTATTTTTATTTTTTTAAATTTTTTTTCAAAATGTATTTTGTACAATTTTTTAAAATTTAGATGGACAGGAGACTATAAAATCAAATTGTGAATAATTTACATTAAATTTAACCTTTGAGTGATGAGGCAGGCACAGATAGTTTGATATGACAATAACACGTGTTGTGGGCTGCCTTTAGTATTGTTAGGTCTCGTACTAGGAGATATGAACCATGGACACATAGTGTAATTGAGACTGCAGGATGTTATGCATTGCTACATCCGAGACGATTATTGTAAACATGTGGTGGAAGTGGGATGTGGTTACAAGATAAGTTGCAAGTAGAAAGAATAGTTGAGCTGCTTGCAAGCTGTGTTGGTGGAGTTGTAAATAAACCCCACCACACAGAGTAGATTAAGATATCCTGGGGAGCCGCTGTCCAAGAGAAGTTGGTCCATTGGTTCGTTACTCGTTGCACGATTCTAACTACAATATATGTGATTATCTGTTATGTGTAATTAACAAGTTATAAATCCAGAACATGAATGGCTATTATCATTTCATACTCTCTTATTTACCTGATTTCTGCACAATGATCCAACTACCTACGTAAACATTCAGCTTAATCTAAATTGTGTTCGTGGTATTTCCCACTATCACAACAGTATTTATTGAATTAAAAATGGTGGATTTAAAAAAATAAATATTGATAATAATGTATAACTATACATTAAAAAGGGGGAGGTGGGTTCACACATATCCAAGGGCTACACAGTACACTTTAAAAAATAACTAGTGTTGCTGAACTAAATTTTAAATTATTCAATAAAAATACATAAGGAAAGAGAGCAAAAGAAAGGTATCTGTCACTACGGTCTATCACTAGGTAAGGCTAAAAACATCTGTGTTGTTAGCTTACCTCAAAAGGGATTATAGTGTGTATGTATTTATCCTTCCCATCTATTCTTTTGCTGAAAAATAAGTGTTTCATCCACATACAGGCATCTCCTCTACTTAATGTAGAAAGAGTGTTCAAATATGTGGTAAATTAATATTTCATCCAGATTTGAATTTACAGTATTAATACTGTATCTTCAGTAAATGTTGATACATACGATATTCATTTATAAGTCTTGAAAATGGGTGAGAAAATAAAGAAACTCAGAGCCCAACAATACTATCAATGTGCTTACTCTTTTATGATCCTTTCTAAATTTAACATGCTTTCTTATGGGGGAATGAAGCAGCTATATCTCGAGTTGGAATTTTTCTTCTTGGAGCAATCAAGTCGCTTGAAAGTCAGCAGAATACAAGCTTTTAGCTACAGTAACAATTTCAGTTTGAAAAAAAATTTCAGCTAGAGTTATTGCTGCTTCATTCCCTCATAAGAAAGCATGTTAAATTGAGAGAGGTACATACAAAGGTTTGTCTACTAGCGCTGTGATAGCATTGTTGGGCTCGTAGTAGTTTGTTTATTTTTTCTTAATTTTCCAGATCTTCAAATGAGTAAAAATAGTAGCAAATTGTTGTAATTTATGTCAGCCATTTATGTTAGCTTTGCAGAATTAATCTCTAAAGGCAAACTAAGCCATCAGTTGGTCTTTTTTACTGCAAGGACCGCTAGAGTTAGGATTGGTCTAACTTTTGAGCTAAGCCAATTGGGAGCCAGCAATAGTTGTCACACGTTTATTGCTGAGGAACCAATTGACAGCTGCTTTGGTCTAAACTAAACTTCATAGTTTCATATTCACAGAAAATAGTGCTTATGAACACTATTATTATCTGTAGTATAATATACCAATAATTGTCAACTAAATTAAAAAAAAAAATGTTGTTAATGTTTTTGTTTCAGGTCTCATTTGGTCGTTTTGGTGACAATTCAGAGAGCAACGTCCACATACCTTCCAAGTATTTGTCAAGAAAGAAACCTCATTGCAAGCTTCTTCCTACTCAAGAATCCTTGCATTTATTAGCATTAGAGGTAAATATATATGTAGTAGAATCACTGATCTATATAATAAGGCTAGAGCATTACTATACTCCCGCTATAAGCAGCAGTGAAGAGAAAGTTGGTAGCGGCGCATTCTTCAATTTTTATCACAGGCGGCAGAATTGCGGGAACTGTAGGGGTAGTAAAAAAAAAAATTAAAATCCATTCTGGCAGCTCTATTGGTGGACAGCAGGCGGCATGTGCGGGTTGATTGACTATAGGGTAGCTCAGGGTGCACGAGGGGAGGGAAAAATGCTGTCAGATTGACAATTTTGACAGCCCTAAGCATCAGGCAACATTGCAATTTGCCGCCTGCAATTTTCTTCAAGCGGCAAGAGCCTGTATCTCCCCCTGAGTAGAATCATTGTAGTTAAACATCTTTATCACAAGGTGTTGGAGACCAAATCAATCAAATTATACTAAAACTATAAAAGCATTAAACTTTTTATTCTCTTACAACTGCAAGAAGTATAAATTTAAAATTTATATTGTAAGTCGTAGACGTATCATAGCTAGAGAGGCATTGGGGAAGGAAAAGTGTGGTCATGGTACTTGGAAGGTTTGTGACCTTGAGCGGCCATGATAGGGCTTCAAACAATCCCTGGCAGGAATAAGAGAACCTATTCTATGAGAATACCAATCACGTTCATTTCTTTTCACCCCCATATTAGAGCTTCAGGTTACTTTTTCTTCCTGCTCTGCTTCAAGTGGGGTAATGCATTTTCATAGGGTATAAATATAATGTATAAACCAGCCTCTTTAACGGTTAACCTCAAACGCCCCCTTTTTTCAAAAATTTGATGGTAAAATTTTTTAAAAATTATTTTTGAATATATATCCGTTTTACAAAATAGAAGTTCAAATACAATTTCGTTGTACTGCCCATACATTTCTCGCAATTAATTTTTAACCCTTTTTATTTTGCCGCAAAATTCAAAATCAATGTTATTCAAATGGGCAAACTGATGCTCAATTTTCTTGAAAACAAGATGGATAAGTAAATCTAAAACCAAAAGTAGTCGATAGAGCATGACAATATCTATAATATCAGAAAGTTTTAAAAAAAGTTATCGATTCGAATTTTTTTTAATTGAAAAAACAAGAACACAATGCTAATCATATGCAAATTGTAACCCTAATTATCTCTAGATTTCAATGGACACTTCAATGTTTTCATATCTGGAGCTTGTAGATCATCTCTTTTTTTAACCACCGTAAAATTTTAAAAAAAAGTTATCGATTGAATTTTAAGATATTTCGATTCACGTGACGTCACAACAGCCTTATGAGCCCCCCCCCCCCCCTGTCTATGGCATGGATACCAAAATTTAATTACATGTCTTGAGATTAGGAAGCAAAGACTTCAATTTTGTAAATCTATAATTTTTTATTAAATTTTTAAATTTTTATTTCTTACAATTTTACAACAGTGAGAAATTACATTAGATGTGAACATTTCCTACTTGTTGCATGTTAAATTATTTTAGTGAGTACACGTCTATTCGAGAAGTGTAACAAAAATATTATCTTCTTAATGTACACCAACATTAAATTGCATTTTTGTGAACCTGTGGCTCAGCGGTATAAGTGCTGGTTTGATGTGAGAGAGATCACGTGCTCATTTCTAGGTGGGTGTATGCAGTTTTTTCATATTGACATTATATGTAGTGGAAAATATGTTGTTGTTTTTTTGTTTGTTTTTTAATCACGTGAAGCAAAATGTTTATCTTGTTTCTGTCACAACTAGCAAAACATGTTTTTTTTTTGTTTTTTTTTCCCCATCATGGCTAACATAATGTGTAATTAGTTTCCAAGCATAATGAAGATGGTGCTCCAAGTTACATATTTTTAGAGAACTTAAACAGAGAAGCGACATCCCCATGTTTTAGGCACTAAATAAAGCAGGGTTACAAAGCAGAGGTTTGAAACTGATTGTGATGTTTCATACTAATTCAGTTTCTATTGTTATTGTGTTTATATCCATATATTTTAATGATTATTTGTCATTATTTTGTTGTTCTGTATTTAACTGTAGTATTACAGATTTGGACAAAAGTTTTAGAACTTTTTTCAGTATACTTGCAACCTGGTTTGTATTGTCATCAGAAAAATTTAGCTGCTACCTTCATACATTTTTCATAGATTTTTCATACATCTCGTAACACTTAAAGAAGATCACGGAGTTTGGATAATTTATCTTGGCTTGCTTGTACTAATCAGTTTGAGCTTACGTAGGCTTTAAACTGTTGTCATGTGTATTAAAGTAGCACTGGGAGACCAACTGAGTTTTTATGTTATTTATCTCAAATGTAATTGCTTGTCTTTTCTCAAAAACGACGAAGGTTTTGACCAAAATGTAATGCAGGCCATTGTTTTCCATACCAGGGTTACTTGACTAGAAGTTGGCTGCATGCTTTCATCTGACTGCATAAGATTACTGTATTTTTCCATTATTCTTTTAACATTTTGGTTGTACAGATGTCTTCGTTTCCACGTGTCCCTTTCACTTTGGTAACTATGTCAATTTTCAATGTTTTACTTGACAAAATGGCAGTTTGGTTTACCACTGACTTTCTGGTTTGGTTTTGCACTTCAGTATTTCTCATGGTTTATGATCCGAACTTACATACATCCACAGGTTAGATTATTTAATTAAGTACAGGAACCCATTTTTGTTGGTTATGCATAAATTAAATAAGAAGGAAAGGATTGAGGAAATCATAAAGGACTCGTAAAGAAATGATGACCAATATTTTGTGCTCATTGTTGGTTTTTATACACAAGCAAATATAATATACTACTTTCTCTTGTAGTCTTCTGCCAAAAGCTGTCTAATGTTTGTTTGTTGTTGTTTTTCCCCTCAACTAGCAACGTTTTTCTCCAACATATATCACACTTCTATTTCTATATCACCAAAAATATCTTCACCATGGGAAGACACTTCAAGGTTTCCTCTACCCTTTCTTTTGTATTTATTATACAATTGCAACAATAAGTACTGGTATGCCTTCGTTTACAGCTTGACTTGTTCATGACAAGTTCCTATGATATGTTTTTGCCAACAGTCTGAAAGAGGCTTTTTTTTTTTTTTTTTTTTTTTTTTAATTATACAAGAAATGCTCAAAAACTTCCAGAGAACTATTGTTTGTTTATCAATAATGCAATCTTCATTATTTTCACCGTATGCTCTCATGTCACAAGTCAATCAGAATTTGTCAACATTTCCTTCCTGTGATAGATTTGAGCAAAAGCTGAATATCATAGTTGAAGTTCATACTTTAATTTTCTAATGACAGAAGACAATGGTAATGAAAATGATGTTACCTTCTAGACTTTACAATAATCTTCGTTAGACCAGCAATCTTACTGCAGCTACTTGCTTATTGTATTAAATTTTCTCAGCAACATGTGACAATTTCTTTCAAAAACATCATCATCAATTTTTTTTCACCTCTACAAGAAAGGCTTATGAATAGCATACTCGTGATTTTGAACCTCAGTACAGTATTCAACAATTTTATTTTTTTAGTGCTCTCATCCTTATAGCAACATTTTTTTTTAACAAAACATGAGGTTGTCGCTTCTCTGTTAAGGTTCTCTAAGCAGAGGAAAGTGACGTTGTGCCTATTTTATTGCTGCATCTCCTCGGTGCATATTTCTAACATAGCAGCATTGTTGACACTTTTACTTGAATGTCTCACTCTTGAATCAGTACATTCACTTCTCCCAATACTAGTTCGAGCAGATACAGTGTGATTAACAATGTAAAGTCAACAGTGATTGGCTAGTAGGTTTATAACATGCTCTCTGATTGGTTTAGCACCGCAGTTACAGCTTTTGGCAGGAACAACCTTGTTTTGGCCAGAGTGTACATACATATCATGACGCTATAGTCCTTTTCGGGGTAAGCCAACAACATAGATGGTTTTTAGCCTACCCAGTGATAGACCTCCACAACTTTCTATTGCTTCCATTAGATTCATATCTTGTTTCATACACCTTCTTTTGCATCTCATACTACATACATTCTTATTTTTCAAACATTTTCCAACTAATTTAGACCATGATGTTTTAGGAATGCCTCTATCTCTCCTTCCATCCACTCTGCTATGGAATACCTGTTTTGCAATTCTTTCATCACCCATTCTCTCAACATGACCAAACCACCGTAATACACTGTTCTCATACTTCTCAGTCACAGTTTCTTTTACTCCACATTTCTCCAACACCCAAGTATTCCTTACCCTATCTAATCTTGTTTTACCACACATACTTCTGAGAAAACTCATACCATCATCAATAATAACAATAAAAACTTGGCTTGTTTCATGTTACAGGGCTTGAATGATACTTACATCAACAGACGAGCTGTTGAACATGAGATCAACTACGTGCTTCATCCTGGTGATGAGATTGGATTAGGCATTGCTCGTGCTGAGAATTTGGATGCCTTTATCTATGTTGTAACCAAAGTTGTGGTAAGCATATACGACATAATGTTTTTGGTTGGCCTCAAATTAAACTTTTTAAGTACAGTCAACCAGGGGAAAATTGAAAATGCAAGCTGAAATTGAAATCAAATCACAGACCCACTTTCAAAATGTTCTGTGTCTAGTTAGATAGTGAAAAATCAAAGATTACACATGATTGGAGTTTTAATTTCACCCCAGTTGATTGTAGTTAAGTTTGTTAAGCAAAGCTATACTGCGTGTATTTAACATATTTATTATTTTAAGTTGGCTTATAAAATAATATCGAGGGCTACGCGGCATTTCGGTACTAGTGCAATCTCCGCGGGTACATTTTTGGCACATGTGCATTCTCCGCGCTCACCTTTTTTGAAACATCTTTATACTCTTAGCCTGTACAGATGTGCCATTAGTAGGCGTGGCGTAGATTGCACATGTGCCAAAATTGCACCCGCAGAGATTGCACAAGTACCGAAATGCCGCGTAGCCCTCAATATTATTTTATATATATCGATATATATATATTATATTATTATTATTATATTATATATATATATATATATATATATATATATATATATATATAGTCTTGTGCGTCAATTTTTAAGATTATGGTCAATTTGAAAGGAAATAATATGAGAAACCAGCAAGGGTCTTAGCAAAGTCCTATGGTTTAGTGAAAATTTTGCTAGCTCAGAGATGCATAATCAATACTTAACTCCCAAACAAATACAGTGTGTTTGTATACCTTTGTCCGTATAGACTAGGAGAAACTATGAAATCACTGTAGATCATAGTTTCTCTCGGGAGTATGTAAGGTATATCAAAGGGACACACGTACACATAATTTTCTCTTGGGAGTATGAAGTACAGAATTATTTATTTCTGTTCATGAAGGCGTAGAACACCTTGAACAAAAAAGTTGCGTAATATCCTAACAAACCTGAAAATCAACATTGATTTGTCCAGAGTCATTGATTTCTAATTTATTTTCCATTCACAAAATGCCGCTGCCGGTCACTGACGTCACAGCTCGCCCGGTTTACGCGCGTTTGGACCAGGCGAGCTGTGACGTCAGTGACCGGCAGCAGCATTTTGTGAATGGAAAATAAATTAGAAATCAATGAATCCGGCCTAATCAACGTTGATTTTCAAATTTTTTAGGATATTAGGCAACTTTTTTGTTCAAGGTGTTCTACGCCTATAAGGCAAAACAGAAGTAAATATGCCTAATGTTATACATTATAAAAGTTCTTTAATACTTGTTGCTATGCTAGAAAATTTTTAATGCAAGATTTACTTTGATCTTTGACAGTTTATACTTTCACATAACGTTACAAATTTCTTAACATAGCTAAACATGGGAGGTGCTGTAATCAAGCTTAAAGAAATTTTTGAATTATATTTCTGTTCTTTTAACATTTGTCGCAACAAAAAAGAAAATAGTATGGGGTTTTGAAATTTTGTAAATTTATATAAATACAATATTATTACTATAATGTTTTGCTGCATATGGTACAAACTAGTTATAAAACTATTCTACGATTATCAATGCTTGATTAACAAAGTGGGTGACGGACTTTTAGCAGAAATAATCAAGAGATTTTTTTAATAATAATTTGACATTATTTATATCCAGCAAAACTTTAAAACTTGTTTTCAATTGAAATGAAATAAATTTAATATATTTTTTAGTGGAATAACTTAAACATTTGATCGTATTTGTATATTGATGATGTTGCAAACAATATGTGTAACTCCACAGTATATGATACAGTAGTCCATCTCCTATAGCGGGAATGTCAGATCGAATGCGCGCCATAATTCCGACTGGGTGAAGGTGACAGAACTACACGTAACATTACTTCAAATTACGGCTTCTAGTTCTGCCACCTTCACCCAGTCGGAATTATGGCGCGCATTCGATCTGACATTCCCGCTATAGGAGATGGACTACTGTACCATCTACTGTGGTGTAACTCATATTTTGTCAGGCGAAGCAAAATGTGTAAGTCATTTTTTGTCACGCTAAGCAATATGTGTATCTCATTTTTTGTCAAGCTAAGCAAAATGTATAAGTCGTTCCCGAACGTAATGCAGATGGCGCTCGACTTATACATTTTGCTTAGCTTGACAAAAAACGAGATACACATTTTGCTTCGCCTGACAAAATACGAGTTACACATATTGTTCCCAACAACATCCAAATGTTTAGTTTAGCATAACTAAACTTTTAAGTTACATTGCATCTTTACTTCATGTTAATTTTATATTTCGTGACCATTCAGATTGTGAGATATCGACCGGTCAACTTAAATGCATGTAATAGTATATCATGATTTATTATTGGTGTTATAGTGTTAAGTAAAATATTAAAAAGGTACTTTCTTTTCCTGGGTATTTTCAGAATGCAATATCTTCTTTTTAATATTGCCATTATGTATTATAAAAAAAAAAGTATTGTTTTTGTTTTGTTTCAGCCTGCAGTCATTGAAAATGGTGAAGAAGTTGTAGTAGTGAGTGATAGTGAAGAAGATGTTAAACCAGTCTTACCATTATTAATACCTACCACTACACCTAAGAAATTCCCACCAATACCTATACCACCACCTATACCACCTTCGAACAATATATTCCCATCAACTTCAACTTACTCCAATCCTATCGCCATCAAAAGTGAAAGTGCTAGTGGTTCCAGCAGTGAACAATGTGTGCCAAATATTGTGGTTCCAGTTAGCATAGAAACAAAGCTACCAGGCGGCTTGTTAGGTGAGGATGCTGAAGTTGTAGGAAAAGCTAGAGTAGGCAGTGATGTGAAACAAGAAAAAGTGTGTGCTCAAGATTTACCTGTGTTTCCAAGCATACCAGTGCCTAGTGTTGTATCTGAGACGGAGAAATCACGTAGTAAAAAAGTAATGAACAGCTTAGAAAAAGCTAAAGTTCAGTTCTCTAAACCCTTAAATAGGGAGCAATCAAAGAGTAAAAAAAATGATGTAGCCAATAAAACACCAGAATCTCCTAAAAAAGTGGGCCCTGCTTCTAAACAACCAATAAAGCAAACCCAAGTACCATCAAGTTCTGGTATAAAAAGTTTTAAAATTCCTAAAGTTGGCAAAACAAATGAAGAATCTATAGCGTCAATTGAAAGCTCTGACAATAATTCTAAGATTCCATCAGAATCTATCAGAATGCATACTGAACGTGATGAACACTCGTCAGATAGTGAGACTGAAATGTCTTCCAAATCTTCACATAAAAAGTTCAGTAGGATAATGAAATACAAAGATTATTCAAGGAAAAGACGTATGAGTAATGAGAAAAGAATACATGATAAGCCAAATCTTGCACTTTTAATGAAAAAGTTAAAAATTAAAAATTGCCATGTAAGGATAACAAAACTCACTCAAAAACAAATAGATAAAGCTATGTATCCTAAAAAATATTTGGTGGAAGCAGGTATTTTACCTCCAGGAAGTGGTAAAAAGAGGAGAAATATAGTTTCTAGTGACAGTGAAGATGAAGTAGAAGAAACTGCTAAGAAAAAAGAAGAAAAAACAACAAGTTTGTTAATGAATGAAAAGTTGAAGAGTGCGAAGAAAAACTTAAAACTTGCGGAAGCAAGTGTAAGTACCGATGGAGCAAACGTTCAATCTCGAGACAAATCTAAAGAAAAATTGTCAAGTTCTCAATCTTCATCTGGTTCTTCTCCTTCTAAGAAAGACAAGTCAGGATCTGAAAAGTCTAAAGAAAATACAAAATCTAGGAGTTCCAGTGACAAAAAATCTAAGAGTAACAATTTAGATTCGGAAGCAAAGATGAAATCCAAAACTGAGGATACGAGTGCTAAGAAGGTGTCTTCAGAAAAACATAATTCAAAAGAGAGAACTAAAGACAGTATCAATGATAAACATTCAGGTAGTAAACCATCAGGTATTTTATCAGATTCTAAAAGCAAAGAAAAGAGCAAGGATGAAGAAAAAAGCAAGAGTTCTTCGAAGAAAAAAGATGAACATAAACATGAAAAATCTAAAACACCTAATGTTGTTCAGCCGTCAACAAGCAAAGGTTTTATGCAAACTTCAAATGGACATAAACATGAAAAATCTAAAACCTCTAATAATGTTCAGCCATCAACAAGCAAAGATTTTATTCAAATCCCAAGTGCATTCATAGATGAAACTGTGCGTTATTTGACTGAGAAGAGAAAATCTACGGAGAATGATGAATCATCATCAAAGAAACTTAAAGTAGACATTTCTACAAATACCGATGAAGGATATTTAGTCGAATCAGATTCAGAATATAATCCACTAGATAACTTTGAGACTGTTTATGTAAAAGCTGAGCCAATTGATGTTAATGAACAACCAGAAGAAAACTGGGACTATTCACAATATACTTTTGATGATGATGATATTCTTATCTTGGATGAATATCCACCTAAAATTGCATCTCAATCACGTCAAGATATTTATGATGACCAGAATTCAAATGAATCTGTAAAAGTTCTAAGTCAACCTGATGACTTGCCATTTGCAAATGAGTTCAGTTGGTATTCAAATAGTCAAACTGATATCAAAATCAAAGAGGAAAAAAAGGATCTAGAAGATATTAATGAGGACTCTTCATGGCATAGTGATGACAGTAGTAATATATTTGATGCCAAAAGTGCAAGGGATATGTCAACACCTAAAGTAATTAAGGTTGATGCAGATAAATTATTTGGTACAACGGATGATGATTACGAAAGTATTAGTGATTGTTCTGATGATGGAACAGATTTGAAGAAAGATGATAAAATGAAATCACTTTTTGAAGATGTTAGTGATGATGGTGAAGATGTTATTCCTTCAACTTCAGGGAATGATATTAGAAGTACATCACCAGCCGATGATTTGTCTGATGTATCTGACAGTCCTTCTGAACCTGAAACTGGAAATCAAAAACTCTACTCTGATATTGATTCATCACCTCAAGCATCAGAAGAACAATCCATGTCAGATGTAAGCTCTGAAGATTCAAATGACAGTGCTAATCTTTTTGAAGAGAGCTCAAAATCAAAAAGTTTTGGTCACAAGAAACCTCAACTGATTGCTCCACTTCCACTGACAATTAGACGAAGAGGAAAACCGCCGGGAGCAAATGCAGCAAAGAAGCATGAGAAAATGAAAGAATCTTCATATAAGAAGAAATCCAAGGAACCAACATTAGAAGTGAAGCCAAAATCAATGTTCCATGAAAAAATAAAGAAGTTTAAAGGAGAAAAAGTGACAGGAAGAGGGTCTAGATGGGTTGTTGAAACGAAAAAAGATGATAAATTAACCTTAAAAATCATTAAAGAACAGAGAAAGCATAGGCTCAGAGAATTGTCGGTAAACGAACGCCGTCGTTCTACTGAAGAACCTCCATCTCCAGAAGCCAGTGATAGTGCTTATATTCCAGACTATCAATATGACGACCAACCTATTTCTCCACCATCACCTCGCGTTGAAGCTGCCAAATTGAGTGTTAAATTAACAACAGTTAATCGAGGTGCTTTTCTTACTGAGGATATTCCACAAGGAACTAAGAAAACTGTTCCAAAACTCGTAAATCCAAGTCCTCAGAAAATAGTGATATCCAGTTCAAGTGCCATAGTTTTTGGAACTGCTGACAAGCCTGAAAGTTCACATATTTCAGCTAAAGAGAAAGTAGTACAAAACTTGGGTGTACTACCTGAAAAAGTACCACAAATCAAATCAGTTAAAGATAGAACTTTGAAGAAAGAAAAACGGAAAAGCGTTTCAGAAGATCCATTACTTGCACCTGACAAACCTACCAGTGCAGGTTCTTATAAGGTACTTGAAGACAAAGCTGAGCCAGAAAGTGTAATGGAAGTCTTAAATGAAGCAATTCTTGAAGCAAAACCTTCAAAACAATCTAAGGAAGAAGTATTAGAACGAGAAATATCCTTTAAACCTCCAAAAATACGTGAATCGAGAGTAAAGAAATCTGAATCCTCTTCACCTAAACCTCAAGATAAAAGTGCTCCAAGAACTTCTGATGTTGGGAGAAGTCGAATTCCTGAAGTAGTTGCAAGGCCAAACTTGATGTTTAAAAGCCCAATGAAGGTTCCTGAAAGTGCTCCAAAAGTTCAACTTCATCCTACATATTCTTTACCTGTGAAGCCAGCTTCAGCCAGTCCCAAGAAAGACCTTCGTGAGCCCTCATCAAGGTATTTTCCACTTCAATCCTCTTCAAAATACGTTTCAACTCTTCATTGTTCTCTTGGTGGATGTGCATGAAATTGGGCTTCTATGTAGTTTTTGTTCTTAGAGTAGAATAAATATCTTTATTTCAGCTCTCAAATATTCGATGTTCTTTGAAAAATGTTTAAATATAATACTTTATTGACTAAAAAAAGAAGAAGAAAAAATACAATGTAAAACTCCATTTTTATTTAAAAATATATCTTATATAATGTGACGTCAGAATATAAATTTTAATAAAGTGCCTTTTTTTTTTTTTTTTTTTTTTTTTTAATCTAAGACCAATGGAGGTTATCGGTTTAGCGCGCGGGGAGACGCGGGGAAAGCTAAGGGTCCCCTAATTTAACATTACGCTTATGGGGAAAAACACGTTTTTTTGCGATTTTTGAGAAAACTACTCGACCGATTTCGGAGAAATTTAAATGAGAGATATTAGACATACTTTCACGTGTTTTAAGCTTTAGTCATTTTTAAGCATTTTTGTAAACCGATAACCTCCATCTACCGTTACCGAAATTTCAAAGCTGCGTATAATATGCATGGCGTACGTGTTTCAGAAGCGCGCGCGGTTAATGACCGCTTATGTTTACTCAAAATGCGGAAAAGGAAATGCCGGAAGAGGAAACCACGTGATGGTGAAAGTGGGAGGTAGCTGAGGCCTAGCTTGCTGCTGGCACCATCTTTTCTCCCACTTTTACCGTCACATGGTTTCCTCTTTCGGCACTTCCTTTTCCGCATTTTGAGTAAACATAAGCGGTAAATGTCTAGCGTTTTATGCGTAAAGACGTTAAAAACGTCTTTCTGCATGTAGAATGTTCCGCACAATAATTCACTGCGGTGCATTTTATAAAATTTGTTATACTACACCCAGAATAATTTAAATATTACCTGAGGATATACAATAGATTAAATGAAATTTGTTAGATAAGTAGGTTGTATTAGGCATGTATTATACAGCATAATGCCGTGTAAGTAGGTGTTATAAACATTCCTACCGGAATATCTTGTCTCTAATATAATATGGAGCCACATATTATATGTAATTTTGAAAGGTTGGAAGGTCTTACCTGAGTGAGGGTAACAGGTAACCAAAGGTGGCCGGTGATTTGTAGTGAAATATACCGTATAGTTAAAAGACTAGACACAGTTTATTTCCTTTCGAAAAAAAAAAAATAATAAAAAACACCTGTGGTAAATTTAACCTGACTGTTGTGTTGTATAATTACGAAAACTTAAAAAGTAGCACAGAAACGCCAAGCAAGTTAAATAAAATAGAGTAGAGAGAGATAGGATTGAACGATTAGAAACAGATATGCTGGCCCTCAGAGGAAAGACTACCTGTGCAAGTATGCGCACAGGTAAAAACATAACGGCGAAGCTATCCGCATAGGGTGGTATATTTTATTCTAAGGCTTTTTGTCTACGGACCTTTTGTCTATACGCCTCAAACCCAATAGATCAGTGGGATCAGTGCTAAAGGCCGACGCAGCCGTCAGTCGGTCTTTTTGCGACAAGGCCCGTTAGAGTGCGCTAGAGTTAGGATTGGTCTAACTTTTTGCGCAAAGCCAATCGGGAGCCAGCGATAGTTGTCGCACGGTTATCGCTCAGGCAGCGATTGACGGCTGCTTCGGCCTTTAACCATAATATAATTGGCCATTATATTAAGGCCAAAAAATTGTTTCTTTTTTGTATATTCAAAATTTTAGTGCATTTAGTTCTATTTTTTGATTGCTCGCTGCTGTCCACTCTTCTGAATTGCTGTGCTTGAGTGCGTAAGTTAACGCTAAAAAACGGAAAAGGAAGTGCCGGAATAGGAAACGCACGTGATAGTAAAAGTGAGAAAAGTTGGTGCCAGCAACAAGCTAAGCCTGTGCTACCTCCCATTTTTACTTTCACGTGATTTCCTCTTCCGGCACTTCCTTTTCCGTATTTTGAGTAAACATAAGCAATCAATCCCTTATTCACTAAGTTTAGCATATCCGATAAGCTATTATATCCGCCGTTTTACAAATCAACCAATAGGAAACCGCATTTCTTATATCCTATCCAACTAAAAAAGGCGATAAGAAATTGACCGCTGTCCTACCCTTTGTCTCAAAAATCGAAAAAAAAAAAAAAAAAAAAAATCTCATTTGATAAGTGTGTAATATTAAGTTATATAGGGAACCCTTAGATTCCCTCGCGTTTCTCCGTGCGCTAAACCGATATAATCTCCATTAATAGCAATAACTATTTTAAATAATTTTTACAAGCTGATATTAAAAAAAAAAAAAAAAAAAAAGAGTATAATTAAGGTTCTTATATAGTATACTCTGTTATTTATTATCAATTATCATCACCAAATTTTTAGAAAATTAAAATATATATAATTGGGATTCACTATAAAATTTGCAGTAAAAATTACCTTAATTGCTATCGGCGATACGATATTTATTAAAATAATATAATAAAAATCTTTGTGCGCAATGTAAATTAAATGTAATGTAATAATAACTTGTAAAATTTAGCGTTGATAAATGGATTAAATTAATTTACTAAATAAAAACTACATTTTTATGTAAAAAGAAAAACTAAATAATACATTTAAATTATATATTATATAATATTAATTTGTAAATATCTCGGCTCTATAATCACGTGCAATAAGATAAATTTTTAATAAAAGTATTATTGTTACTGCAAAACATGATATGTGTTAAAATTTTATAGCCAACGTCATTTGAAGAGAAAGTAGAATAACGTTTCAAGCTCAATTGACCGAAATTTCTCAAACCTGTTATAGACTTTGTCAATTGAAACATAAATATACTAAACTTCAAAAGTTTTATAACTGTAACCTCAAATAAAAGGAGTATACATAATTTACAATAAACCATTTAGTAAATACTCAAGCAGGTCCGACTGATATGGGAGTTAAAGAGAATCGTGCTCGTGTTGCCCTATCTTCGTTTAATTGATTGGGATCTTGAAAGAGCCACTAAACAATTATTTAGCTAACTCCCTCCCAAACTCTTCATCAAAGTTGATTTATACTAGAAAAAAAGAAGAATAAAAATGAAAGAAAAGAAAGAAATGTGGGCTTCATAAGTAAATAAAATATTAAAATGTTAAAACGATTTAATTAAAGGAGAGATAATACAGAAAAAATAAAATCTGAAAGTTAAAAAAAAAAAAAAAAAAGTGTTAATTTAAAAAAAAAAAAAAAAAAATTGCAAAGAACCCAGGACTTATAAAATCACAAAGGTTGATATTTGTTGATTATTTCTGGGGACTTGACTGAGCATTTTATAAAATTGAGAGCTTATTTTTTTACATCAGGGTGTTGAGAGAGTCTAAAATACTAAGATTTTTTTTTTTTTTTTTTTTTTTTTTTTTTTTTTTTTTTTTTACTAAAATTTAGACTAAATATTTACTATCGTTAAAAGTTAGTTTCTTGATAAAATTTTTTTGTGCCATTGCTTAGAAGAAGAAAAAAAAAAGTACCATGGCAGGATTAAATTTTTTATTATTCGTAAAATCTAAATAATAATGATAAAATAAAAAGTATTTTAATGTGCACTGAATAATGAAATTTGTACACAATAATAATGACAGATCATACGATGCGCGAACAAAAGGTTCTTAGAAGCCTACCTGTTTTTGCGCACAGGTAAAGTGTGGCAGCAAGTTGCGTGCAAAGTTTTTTTTTTTTTTTTTTTTTTTTTTTTTTTTTTTTTTTTTAGTTTCTTAGTTTTTTTTATTTAAAAAAATGAATACATACATACGTACATAACTCACATAAGTCCCACCAAGACAATAAAGTCTTATCGTGTAATTAATTGTCCGCGGGACGCGTTCTATGTAATAATGACTACTCTAAATTTAAAACGGATACAATTTAATTTATACGCAATAAGAAATATAAAAGTAAAGTATAAATTGCATGGGATATAAAATATTATTTGATTATTGTGTTGTATGTGTATGCATATTATATTATCTATTAAAATTAAATGCAGCATTTTTGCAACAATTAAAGTCTCCATACATAATACTTGAATTATGCATTTCAAAGATAATAAAAGGCTATTATACAGTTTATATCATTATTAGGCTGTTATTTTTGCCTACGTATTGAGAATTTTTTTTTAATGCGTGCGTATGTGTATGTATTATATAATATATCGACGCGGCTATAAAAGGCGTAATATACTATATTAATTATAATATATCATAGCAATTTTCAATGGCTTAGGGAGAGAGAGAGAGAGAGAGAGAGAGAGAGAGAGAGAGAGAGAGAGAGAGAGAGAGAGAGAGAGAGAGAGAGAGAGAGAGAGAGAGAGAAAGAGAGAGAGAGAGAGAGAACATAAAAATTGAGTATAAATTATTACTAATCTATTTAAATGTTATTTAATTTAAAAACTTAATCAATTTTAAAAGTTCAATAAACATTTTATTAAAAATAATTATTAAGGCTCACAGATATTGAGGCCTTGACACACACTGTCTGACCCACACTCTTTCATCTCTTAAAACCCTCTGACCTATATATTTCCGTTTTAATATTATCATATGAAATTCGCCTGTTATATTACATAAGAACAAAAATGAATACGTTTTATATGTTCGTCGTAATATTTCTATAATTCATCAGACAGGTTTATAATTTTTCAACTTGTTTTTTTCTTTGGTCATTTTTGACCTTATAAAAAAAAGAGTCGAGATATCATTATATTTGAACACGTTATACGAGAACTGCGTGCTATTAGGACCTGTTTAACAATGAGACGTAAATCTATGTCACTTTCATGTGAAGATATCACTAATGCTGTTCGTAATAAACCCTAGCTGTTCTCTTGCACCAAAAAATGCGCATTCCATTTAAATAACCATGAGGCGATTGTCATTTTTGGTGCAGAGAAGAGGGGTTACGAACAGCATTAATGTTATTTGGATTCTTACGTGAAAGTTATGTGATTTTAAGTGTCATTGTGAACGCAGCCCATTAAATAATCTTCAAATATAATTATTTTATGATTTGCGCTGAATATATTTTCAATTTTTACAGATTAAATACGAGTAATTTGTGTTTGTTCATATATAGGAGCAATTTATCTCAATTTTTAATAAACTTAATTAAATACTGTAATTGTATAATCTCTCTCTCTCTCTCTCTCTCTCTCTCTCTCTCTCTCTCTCTCTCTCTCTCTCTCTCTCTCTCTCTCTCTCTCTCTCTCTCTCTCTCTCTCTCTCTCTCTCTCTCTCTCTCTCTCTCTCTCTCTCTTTCTCTTTCCTCAAAAAAATAAATTTACACATTTTGATTCTTGCGATTTTTAATTTCGCAGTAATATATATAAAGCATGCGATCAGGCTTGTAACAGCTCATGTCAATATGACCTTGCACAATTAAAATAATTACGGTTACCTTACATTCTATTTTTCTCTGTTGCCAAATCTGTGCTTTTTATAGCTTATTTTTTTATATTAGACATAGTTATAAATATGTAAAATTTAAATGGAAAATATGATAGTTCTGATCAGTGTTTAAAAATGCCAAATGGCATATATTTACGCAAGTTTTTTTTTTTTTTTTTTTTTTTTTGCTTAAAAAATATACTAAAAAATGTGTTCAGCAGGAATTCCAAATTCAAATAAAAATATATTTTTTAAATACAATTAACAGCAAATCTTTTTTTTTTTTTTTTTTTTTTTAATGCACTTATAATATAATTTTTGCGTTAAAAGTGGATTATAATATACTGTATAGTTATACCCCGGGGTTCAAAAGAGAAAATCATTGCATTTAATTCTGTTTATTTCCAAAAATACAAATAAATATAACCTTGGGTATAGGTATAAAAAAAATTATGGGGGTAATTAATTTTATAAATTTTAAAAAATAATGAACTAAATTAGTAACACAACAAGAAAATATTTTTGTCTGAATAACATATATAAATAAAATTTTAGTTATATTTTGTATAATATAATCTTGTTCATTTTGGCAAGTACTTCAATATTTTATTTTGCAACTTTCATTATTACACTCACATTACTTTAAGTGTCGATGAACCGAATTTAAGCAAAGTTACCTATACAGTATTATAGTATGGGAGTGGAATCTGGTTATAATCTACCATGTGCATATATGTAACAGACAGTATTTATAATATAACTTTTCTTCTCTCTCTCTCTCTCTCTCTCTCTCTCTCTCTCTCTCTCTCTCTCTTAATCACCATATATTACGTTTCTTGGTGAATAAAAAAATGCACCGGGAATTAAAATTGGAACTTTTCAAAATAATTGTGAATATAAATTTGAAGATAATGTGAGCCAAATAATAATAACGCCTCTTTCGTTCCATCACTTACAGTACACGATATACGGATATGTTTTTGATATGTAATTTTAATTGAAATAAATGCAATATGAGCTTTTTTTTTTTTTTTTTTAACACGTTATATAATTCTATAAAAAAGAACCTTGAAAATTAATTCATTTCGTTATTATTATTTATTACATGTGTTATTAGAAAATACAATTAAACTACTATTAGCAGTAATAATAATAATAATAAACAGATCAATGATTAATTTAATAGAAATGTTTTTCTGATCACTAAAAGTTAACGGAATGATTTAATTTTGTATAAAATTAAAATCGTAATTTCCTTTTTTTTTTATTATTATTATTATTTTTTCATAATTCCATAATAATTGTATAATTTGTTGTTTTTTCCATAATTACTATAAAGGTGAGTGGAAATGAAATAGAAATGAAACAGACAATGAATAGAAATAATAAATTCAATAATACACATATTTCTATATTATTAAACAATATATATATATAAGAATAAAAGAGTGCTCATAGCGTTTGCATTCAATAATGTAGCATTATTAAAAAAAAAAAAAAAAAAAAAAAAAATGTAATGTAATGTAATTTAGTATTTGCTGGGAATTTTAATTTACTTCCTTTATTTGCTAAAATCAAGATCATATAGCGTATAACTAAGTATTATAGAGTGTGTCGGGAAAAAAGTTACAATGAGCAATAATGTAATTATGGTTGCTATATTGTATGAAATGGAAAGAATGTAGCAATTTGAAGGTTCAATGATACACCTCCATTACAAAGTAAAAATGATAATAATAACTGCGCGTTTTTGTTATTCCTGCTAAGTGCTAATGCTGGTTTATAATCTAGTATATTTTTAATTGTTTTAGTGTATATTGCGGTATAATTTATAGACTTTCTTTTCTTTCTTTTTTCTTTTTTTTTTTTTTAATTCATTTTTTTTAATTTTTTTTTTTTTTTTTTTTTTTTACATTTTTACTACGGACCAATCAGGATAACTAAATTATGATATGTAACATTCAAGCGGGATACACCTGATTTTTATTATTTTTAATTTTACTTGAGACCCTATATTGTATTTTTCTTCTTTTATCTGATGGTCACAGTCCTAAAATATTTATAGAATCATTAATTTTTAAATGGAATTAATTTGAAAAATAATTATTAATAAAATGGGATATATAAACTTTTTTTAATTTTAGAGATATGAATCTTCTTACTGCAACCAATAAGAATGAATGTGACAATGTAGAAGCTTGATTAACATTATGAAATCTCTCTCTCTCTCTCTCTCTCTCTCTCATTTGCATATCTTCACTTATGCTTTGCATGTGTTCATTTTTTTTTATTTTTTTTTTGTAGTAAAATATCAGTTTCAAAGACGTGTGTTTCTACTTAATATATAAGTATGTTTATTATATTATTTTTTGCTGATGCACATTTTTATTATAAACATGTAGTAGAAACTAATATACATAATAAATATTTTTTCCATAAGAAAAACAATAAGAATTTGATTATACATCAATGGTTACTTTCAGAGTCTTGTAGTCGTTACCTAAATTTTCTATAACGTTAAGGTTAAGTTAATTTCATGTAAAACTTTAACGATAACGTTAACAATAATTTGTCCCCATACATAACATTACCTTTAACATTACCTGATAATTAGTACCGTAGTAATTTAATATTAGGATATTCTGTGCAAAAATATAATGAACCAACCGATACGGCTATGCTTGGTTGAATTTTGTAAAAATTGTATTAAAAAAAAAAAACAAAAAAAAAGTTAACTTTATTTGCATTAACTATAACGTTAACAGCTTTTTTAGACGATATGTATTTTTTATATTTATTCATTAGTTAAATCATTTATAAAGTTAATAATTTACATTTACTCATTTATTATAAAAGGTTAATTTTATTAACTATTTCTCTCACCTTGTCAGTTTTTTTTTTTTTAGTCAGTAAAAAAAGAAATTTTCAAAAAAGTAAAGTTATAGTTAATGCTTTGTTAACTTCAATTTTTGTTACTCTATAACTATAACGTTACTTTTTACAATGTTGTTAATCTATATTATAGAAATAACCAGTTAACGTTAACAACTACAAGACTGGCTAATTTTCTTATTTAATACACCAATGTAATTCTTGTGTTTGTGATTGATTCCAGTGCGTCAAGTGGTAAGATAGAAAACTCTATACTACGTCAAATCAGTAAATATGATGGTGACAACAAAGCAGAGAGACGTCAAGGAACACGACTGCAGTTTGATGACAACTTATTTGTCAGTACGTATGTGAGGGAAAATAAAAATCCCATGAAGAAAACAGAAGTTTGTAGTGGTATGACTAGGCATCCTTTACCAGAAATTAAAAACTTATCAAGTAAGGAGAAATATAAAATTTTTGTATTTGCAAGCTTATTATTTTGTCTTGTAATAATAATACTAATTAGACTAATAAGTGCATTTTATTACTGGCCTGGTTGTAGAAAAAAATATTAGATAATAAATGTGGTGTATTGAGATTTTTTTTTTTTTTTTTTTTTTTGCAATATGTTATTAATTTTTAAACTGCTTTAGGTGATGGGTATGATAAATTTGAAAGAAAAGGATAGGAGAAATGGGCAAGAGCCTTACCATATATTGAAGAGTGTCCCACGATTTGGTGAAAATCTTGGTAGCACAGATATAAAAAACTAACACATTGGATATATTTCAGGAATAAACTCCGAGATAGATGGAGTGTGTTATGCCTTCATCAGTCCTTACAGACTCAGAGAAACTATGGATGATCTGTATAAGGACTGATAAAGGCAAATCACACTCCATCTCGTAGAGTTTATTGCAGAAATATTTCCAGTGCGTTAATCTTTTATATCTGTGCTAGCAAGATTTTACTGAACTATGGGACTCTCTTCACTATGGTAAGGCCCTTGCTGGTTTCTCCTATCCTATCTTTTTTTTTTTTTTTTTTTTTTTCCTCTTCAAATTTATCATATTTAATAGTGATAGTTTATGTTCATTCATATCTTAGATGATGGATAGATTGATTATAACACTACAACAAGACTAAAATTTTCTCCTTCTTCTTCTTTTTTTGTTTTATTTTTATTTTATTTTTAATAATGTTGAATCTTCTTACAACTGTTTTATTATTTTTTTTTTATCAGACTCAAATAATTGAATACAGTAACATAAAACTAACGTAACTCATGAAATACTAATCATGTACTTGTTACTCACCATCAATTATTAGTCACATCTAATTTTATTCTGTTAACTTGTGGCAGTGTAATGTATTGATTTATATGTAAGCTTTTTTCCTTAGCATAAAACTACTTTTTTTTTCTTCCATCAAACTAAAAACCAACTTCAGAAACTGCAAGTTTGCTTATGTGCATTTTCATGTTGGTTGTGTATATAGTGACTATAAGAAATGGTATGGTTCTCATTTACTATAAGTTATATAACATCAGGGGCAGATCCAGAGGGTGATTGCCCCCTGTAAAACAGTTAAATTAAATTACAGGTATATATATAATAGGGCAGCCCCCCAAGATTAAAATTGCAGTATATATAAGAAATATTATTAACAGTTAATTATTATTATTACTAGTTAATATATTGTACAGTATTTTAATAAAGCAAAACTATAAAAACTGCTAAAATATATACCTATATAAAATATAAGTTGTTGGTTTTCTTCTTCTTCGCTTCTTACAATTTTCTCTCCTTTTTGTACATACATGGTTGTGTTTTAATTTATTAGCTTATTGAGTAATGAAGGAACAACTGTTTTGAGGCCAATATTTTGCTCACATCCGCTTCCATTTCAACATACTATGCATGCATAGTAAGTAGAAACGGAAGCGAATGTGAGCATAATCGCTTAAAGTCAGCCTGAAAACATTTGTTCCGTTATTAGTCAATGATCGTATCAAATTTTTATGGCGCTATCAAAATTATGAAATCTTGTGTATAGTTTAGCTTTTAGATAAGATTATGGATTTATGGTTTAATTTTTGCCACTTAAGAATAAAAAAAGTTTCTATGAATTTTAAGTATCTTAATGTATCACATCAACTCTATTAGTACAATTTTCTCAAGAAAACATAACTTCTTCTTCTTCTTCTTCTTCTTCTTCTTCTTTTTTTTTCTTTTTTTTTTTTTTTACACTCAATGCCTTTTAAATTTTCTAACATAGCTTTTTGTTTATTGGTTTGGTACCTAGTAAAATTACTAGTGAATCAAACTTGATGAAGCACATAACTAATGAATGGATCTCTGTATTCTTGTGTATCTCTATAGAGGTGGAAGAAGAACAATCTCGTCTGATTCTCAGCTTGTTATACTGGGGTCCTACGTGGATCAAAAAACAGAACGTTTTCAAATTTCCACCACCAGTTTGGAAAAGACAATACATTGCATACTTAGATACAGAGCTAGAGCAGATGAGAGAGAAGAGAGTTAGTCCACTTGAAGACGCGACAGAAACAACTACAAATCTACCTCCTAGAGCAAGTGGTATCATGTTTCCTTCATATGAGTCTTATCATAAGGTAATTAATTTTAAAATTATAGATGTTCGGCTGCAGGAAAAAAAAACTTTCTGCAAGTAATTTTTTTTTTTTTTTTTTTTTTTTTTTATATTTAGGTATGTTGGGATATTAGAAACGTTTTTTTTTTTTTTTTTTTTTTTTGTTCAAGATGTTCTACTTGTTGTAGTTTTTTTTTTCCGAAACATTATTTTTAATGATGTCTATAAATCATTACTCATCTCTGCCTCCAGAATGCTTATTTTTATTTTTAAAAAATTGTTTTGTTGTTGTTGTTGTTGTTCCAAAGGAGGAGAAGGGGGAATAGATGGATACCTTTAAGAATTATTATTTGTATTTTTTACAGGAATGGTATCGTTTGATGCTGCTTGAGATCTGGGCTATGTTAATGGCTTCATTTAACGAGACAACTTCCACTTACTTCCATGCTGATATTCTTAGCTGGGAAGAGAATGATGTATTTAAACGCTCTAAGTTGCTCAATGTATCCATTCCTTTGACAGAAGAGATGTCAAAGTGGGTGTGTGGACCTCCTACTGGGGGAGATTTTGTCATTGTTGAGATGATTCCCATGTACGAGAGACAGAATAATGACAAGCCTTATGTTACTTTTGGGTAAGTAAACAGAACTTTTATCATTCTCTGAAATATCTTGTGATAAAAATATCACAGATTTTATAATTAGTATGGAAATATGTGACTTTCGAGGCAAGTTTTCTTTATAGCAAATTAAATGGTCTTATTTTAAGAAAAGCATTATTGTGTTTGTAAATTTGTAACATTGAGAAAATCAATTGTCAGTCATCAAGAATGAATTTAAGAGAGAATAAAAACATCATTGTTAGGATCAATAATAAAGAAATATATAGAATTACCAGCAAGGGCCTTTTTTACCACAGTAGAAGTTCTATGGAGAGGTCTAAGTCTCGTCTGGCACAGTTTTTTGTTATAAAAAAAGTCATTTCATAACAGATTTTGTCATATATTAATGATATTATCAATCAAAGAAGAGATTTACCTGAGTACATCACTGAGCAGTCACTTGAGTACAAGACAAGACACTGCTCAGTGATGTGCTCAAGTAAATCTCTTCTTCTAATATCATTAATATATGACGAAAGCTCTCAGTTATGAAATGAACTTTTGTATAACAAAAAAAAACGGTGCCTTGCGAGACTTCAACCTCTCCATTTTAATTTACTGTAGGTTTGATGTTGTAACATTCAATTTCATTCCTCCCTTCCTTTCCCACTCACCCCCCCCCCCCCCTCCCCTTTACAATTCATTTTAAATTTGGAATTTTTTCTTTTATACTAGAGTAATATACGTACAGTAGGAAAAATCTTTGCTCAAATAGTATTTTGTATTACATTTCATTTGGTCAATTATTTCATAGCTGTTTCAGAATTAATTTTATATTTATTTTGTGTATGTTATAGGTACATCGAAAGAGAAAAGATGTGTGATGTATTGGGTGAGGTGAATAGAATGCATCCTGACTCTGGAAAAATAGTCGTTACTCACTGCGAGTGTAGGATTTTGGTAAGTGTGGTTTTAATGTGAATAGAAAGCTTTTTTTTTTTTTTTTTTTTCCTCCATACTGGTAGTGCAATTTTATATTTCACCTTGTTAAATTCTTAATTTTATAAATTCTAAATTGATCTCAGAAAATGGTCATTTTACAATTGAATTGAGAGGCTTGAATTCTAAAATGTTTAGATTTGACCAAGAATTTCACAAAATCTACAAAACACACTTAAATTTAACTTAAACGGTATTTTTATTTATTGTTTTACTGCTTGATAAAAGTTTATTTAAATATTTAATTGCATATAAATAAATTCATACCAGTGTTTTGTTGAGAGAGGGGGGGGGGGGAGTTTACCCCCAAGAATTCTTTCAAGCATTTACTTTTACCGTCAGAACTAATTGTTCTTTTTATATATTTTTTACAGACAAAATACAACGATCTTAGCACAGATCAGAAGAAAGTCCGAATTGTACGCCTACCCATTGTAATGAATGGTCTCAAATACATGAGAGCATTATTTGAATTGTCCGTCTCACCACTCCAAGACATCATCTTACGCCCAAGCTTGAAGAATCTGAAAGCACCAGTAATTCCAAACTCCCAGAAACTTGATGCTGCACACCTGAACATGTTGAGAGATTTCATGTTACCAGCACCCATCTCTGACGAACAGGTGGATATTGTGCGCGTAGTGACTGAGACATTGAGGAGTGACAAGCCAAGTCTTAGCGTTATTGAAGGATTTGCAGGTGAGATTATCATGGCTGGATGTCAGTTACTGTGATAGTACAGTAGCTTATACATTATGTATGTATAATTTAAGGAAGGTCAAAACCTTTTCGGTTTGAATTGAATAAATAAATATTAAAATTACAAATCAAAGGAAAGTAATAGATAGCATTAAAGCACGTTATATTGAAAACTATATTACGCAAAAATCTTTAATTAATAGAAACAAAAAAGGGGACGCAAAATTGCAAGCACAAGGCCGCTACTGAGAGAATTTTTACTGTCGTGATTGAAATGTGACCAAACTAACCTGTCTTACCACCCGTCAAGTTGTGTACACCGTGTTTCGCCCTACGGTCACATTTCAATCACGGCAGTAAAAATTCTCTCAGTAGCGGCCTTGTGCTTGCAATTTTGCGTCCCCTTTTTTGTTTCTATTAATTAAAGATTTTCGCGTAATATAGTTTTCAATATAACGTGCTTTAATGCTATCTATTACTTTCCTTTGATTTGCAATTTAAACCAAAATGGTTTTTTCTTATATTATATTTATAAATATTAAAATTACATGAACATGTAATTTTATCAACCTTCACAATTTACGAGTAACTTTTTTTTTTTTTTTTTTTTCCAGCAGTTTTTTTTAATAAAATTTATTATTATTATTTAAATAAGGCATAGAAAACATGAAAACATTAGCATTTACATCACAAAACATTTGATGGGACTTCCATAAATAACATTAATTGGTCTCAAAACCCAACTGTAGCACCGTAGCAGTGATCAGAAAATGTTGATTCATGCAACCCGCACAACATTTTTATACTAGTTTTTGCCTGTTTCTGACACCATAAACAGAAATATTCACGCAAATTGCATACGGTACTTTACAAATTTTTTTACACTTTCTTGTGGGGCTACATTTTACATTCTGGTAAAAATTATCATCAGTTTTGTAGATCCCATTTTGTGTTAAAGAACATGTTGTTTCATGTTTTCTATACTTTTAAAGGGCAAAACATTAAAAATAATAATAATAAACCATTTATAGGAGACTAAAATATAAATGTATAAATTTCAGGTACTGGCAAATCTCGAGTTCTGATTGGTATCGCCATCAGTGTTATGGTTACTTATTTCCTTGATTCCAAGTTGAAAAGTCCACGTATTCTCATTTGTTTCCCAACGTATGAGGCTCTCAACTCCTTCACATTCACTTTGGACATGATCAGGAAACATGTGTTCAAACAATTCAAGAGAGTGATTGACTGTGTAAGTATATTTATACTAAGTCTAAGTAATAGTTAATTTTTAAAAGTGTGGTAGATTTGAGAGAAGAGAAAGTGAAGAAAGTCTCATATTTTGGTAAAAATCTTGCTAGCACAGAAAGAAAAAAAAAAAAAAAAAAAAAAAAAGCTACCAAATAGCTGTCAGCACTAAACTCGTATAGAAAATGGAATTTTTGTCCCTTTATATGCGCAGACACTCAGCTTTTTCTTGGAGTTTAGTGCCAAAATAAATACTGTCCAGTATTTTTTTTTTCTATTTTTGTGCTAGCAAGATTTGTCACTGAACTATGGACGTCTCTTCTAAATAACAAGACCCTTCCTTTTTTTTTTTTTTTTTTTTTTTTCTTTTCTTTTCTTTTTTTCTATTTCTGTGCTAGCAAGATTTGTCACTGCACTATGGACTTCTCTTCTATATGACAAGACCCTTGCTGGTTTCTCTCTCTCTCTCTCTCTCTCTCTCTCTCTCTCTCTCTCTCTCTCTCTCTCTCTCTCTCTCTCTCTCTCTCTCTCTCTCTCTCTCTCTCTCTCTCTCTCTCTCTCTCTCTCTCTCTCTCCCTCTCCCTCTCCCTCTCTTGTCAAATTTGAAACATATAAAGTTAATAATATTATTTTCTATTTTATTGTATTAAAAGAAATATTACTAATCAATAGGATAGAAATAGTACGAGAGAAACTAGAGCACTTTGTATTGAAAAGTAATGCAGAGCGAAATTCTCTAATTTTGATAGAATAATGGGAATGGGATTCAAATTAATTCACTAGTATTGTAACTAGGACGTTTTTTAATGAAAGAAATTAAAAGGATGGGTTATTCTGTGCGAAAACTAGCCATACATACCAAATATCGTCACGTAAACTATCTCTCAATCTGGCTGGACGCGTTTCGACCTATCCGTTCCGAATATTGTATATTAATAAAATTAATATACAATAAAACATCGCGGGTTTCAGGTTCTCTTCAGCAGCCCATGGTAGTGCAATATGCTCACCTATACCGAGCATCACCGCTTGGTACGTGTGGTTCATATCGCACGCCATGTGAAAATGAGATTTAGTCAGAGCGCTTGCTGAGCAGTGTCCGCCGCACCCCCCTCCCCACATTCCCCAATGCAGAGAAGGAAGCAGCCGCGACCACTACCCCGCAAGACGACACCTGTTTCGTGATACATACTTGTATGTTTGGCGAGTCTTTGCACAGAGAGGAGAGGAAAAAGTAAAAGATGATAGAGGTTAGAGATAGAAATAAAATGCAACCAAATGTTGCATTTTTTGTATGCACTTACGTAGCTTTCGCTCTGGCATATAACTCGAATAGAATGTGAAAAATATTATTTACAAAGGAAAAAAATCGACATTGCGATAAATATAAATATATGAAAAAACCATCGCGGTTAATGCTACTAATCAATAGGATAGAAATAGTACGAGAGAAACTAGAGCACTTTGTATTGAAAAGTAATGCAGAGCGAAATTCTCTAATTTTGATAGAATAATGGGAATGGGATTCAAATTAATTCACTAGTATTGTAACTAGGACGTTTTTTAATGAAAGAAATTAAAAGGATGGGTTATTCTGTGCGAAAACTAGCCATACATACCAAATATCGTCACGTAAACTATCTCTCAATCTGGCTGGACGCGTTTCGACCTATCCGTTCCGAATATTGTATATTAATAAAATTAATATACAATAAAACATCGCGGGTTTCAGGTTCTCTTCAGCAGCCCATGGTAGTGCAATATGCTCACCTATACCGAGCATCACCGCTTGGTACGTGTGGTTCATATCGCACGCCATGTGAAAATGAGATTTAGTCAGAGCGCTTGCTGAGCAGTGTCCGCCGCACCCCCCTCCCCACATTCCCCAATGCAGAGAAGGAAGCAGCCGCGACCACTACCCCGCAAGACGACACCTGTTTCGTGATACATACTTGTATGTTTGGCGAGTCTTTGCACAGAGAGGAGAGGAAAAAGTAAAAGATGATAGAGGTTAGAGATAGAAATAAAATGCAACCAAATGTTGCATTTTTTGTATGCACTTACGTAGCTTTCGCTCTGGCATATAACTCGAATAGAATGTGAAAAATATTATTTACAAAGGAAAAAAATCGACATTGCGATAAATATAAATATATGAAAAAACCATCGCGGTTAATGCTACTAATCAATAGGATAGAAATAGTACGAGAGAAACTAGAGCACTTTGTATTGAAAAGTAATGCAGAGCGAAATTCTCTAATTTTGATAGAATAATGGGAATGGGATTCAAATTAATTCACTAGTATTGTAACTAGGACGTTTTTTAATGAAAGAAATTAAAAGGATGGGTTATTCTGTGCGAAAACTAGCCATACATACCAAATATCGTCACGTAAACTATCTCTCAATCTGGCTGGACGCGTTTCGACCTATCCGTTCCGAATATTGTATATTAATAAAATTAATATACAATAAAACATCGCGGGTTTCAGGTTCTCTTCAGCAGCCCATGGTAGTGCAATATGCTCACCTATACCGAGCATCACCGCTTGGTACGTGTGGTTCATATCGCACGCCATGTGAAAATGAGATTTAGTCAGAGCGCTTGCTGAGCAGTGTCCGCCGCACCCCCCTCCCCACATTCCCCAATGCAGAGAAGGAAGCAGCCGCGACCACTACCCCGCAAGACGACACCTGTTTCGTGATACATACTTGTATGTTTGGCGAGTCTTTGCACAGAGAGGAGAGGAAAAAGTAAAAGATGATAGAGGTTAGAGATAGAAATAAAATGCAACCAAATGTTGCATTTTTTGTATGCACTTACGTAGCTTTCGCTCTGGCATATAACTCGAATAGAATGTGAAAAATATTATTTACAAAGGAAAAAAATCGACATTGCGATAAATATAAATATATGAAAAAACCATCGCGGTTAATGCTACTAATCAATAGGATAGAAATAGTACGAGAGAAACTAGAGCACTTTGTATTGAAAAGTAATGCAGAGCGAAATTCTCTAATTTTGATAGAATAATGGGAATGGGATTCAAATTAATTCACTAGTATTGTAACTAGGACGTTTTTTAATGAAAGAAATTAAAAGGATGGGTTATTCTGTGCGAAAACTAGCCATACATACCAAATATCGTCACGTAAACTATCTCTCAATCTGGCTGGACGCGTTTCGACCTATCCGTTCCGAATATTGTATATTAATAAAATTAATATACAATAAAACATCGCGGGTTTCAGGTTCTCTTCAGCAGCCCATGGTAGTGCAATATGCTCACCTATACCGAGCATCACCGCTTGGTACGTGTGGTTCATATCGCACGCCATGTGAAAATGAGATTTAGTCAGAGCGCTTGCTGAGCAGTGTCCGCCGCACCCCCCTCCCCACATTCCCCAATATTTATATTTATCGCAATGTCGATTTTTTTCCTTTGTAAATAATATTTTTCACATTCTATTCGAGTTATATGCCAGAGCGAAAGCTACGTAAGTGCATACAAAAAATGCAACATTTGGTTGCATTTTATTTCTATCTCTAACCTCTATCATCTTTTACTTTTTCCTCTCCTCTCTGTGCAAAGACTCGCCAAACATACAAGTATGTATCACGAAACAGGTGTCGTCTTGCGGGGTAGTGGTCGCGGCTGCTTCCTTCTCTGCATTGGGGAATGTGGGGAGGGGGGTGCGGCGGACACTGCTCAGCAAGCGCTCTGACTAAATCTCATTTTCACATGGCGTGCGATATGAACCACACGTACCAAGCGGTGATGCTCGGTATAGGTGAGCATATTGCACTACCATGGGCTGCTGAAGAGAACCTGAAACCCGCGATGTTTTATTGTATATTAATTTTATTAATATACAATATTCGGAACGGATAGGTCGAAACGCGTCCAGCCAGATTGAGAGATAGTTTACGTGACGATATTTGGTATGTATGGCTAGTTTTCGCACAGAATAACCCATCCTTTTAATTTCTTTCATTAAAAAACGTCCTAGTTACAATACTAGTGAATTAATTTGAATCCCATTCCCATTATTCTATCAAAATTAGAGAATTTCGCTCTGCATTACTTTTCAATACAAAGTGCTCTAGTTTCTCTCGTACTATTTCTATCCTATTGATTAGTAGCATTAACCGCGATGGTTTTTTCATATATTTATATTTATCGCAATGTCGATTTTTTTCCTTTGTAAATAATATTTTTCACATTCTATTCGAGTTATATGCCAGAGCGAAAGCTACGTAAGTGCATACAAAAAATGCAACATTTGGTTGCATTTTATTTCTATCTCTAACCTCTATCATCTTTTACTTTTTCCTCTCCTCTCTGTGCAAAGACTCGCCAAACATACAAGTATGTATCACGAAACAGGTGTCGTCTTGCGGGGTAGTGGTCGCGGCTGCTTCCTTCTCTGCATTGGGGAATGTGGGGAGGGGGGTGCGGCGGACACTGCTCAGCAAGCGCTCTGACTAAATCTCATTTTCACATGGCGTGCGATATGAACCACACGTACCAAGCGGTGATGCTCGGTATAGGTGAGCATATTGCACTACCATGGGCTGCTGAAGAGAACCTGAAACCCGCGATGTTTTATTGTATATTAATTTTATTAATATACAATATTCGGAACGGATAGGTCGAAACGCGTCCAGCCAGATTGAGAGATAGTTTACGTGACGATATTTGGTATGTATGGCTAGTTTTCGCACAGAATAACCCATCCTTTTAATTTCTTTCATTAAAAAACGTCCTAGTTACAATACTAGTGAATTAATTTGAATCCCATTCCCATTATTCTATCAAAATTAGAGAATTTCGCTCTGCATTACTTTTCAATACAAAGTGCTCTAGTTTCTCTCGTACTATTTCTATCCTATTGATTAGTAGCATTAACCGCGATGGTTTTTTCATATATTTATATTTATCGCAATGTCGATTTTTTTCCTTTGTAAATAATATTTTTCACATTCTATTCGAGTTATATGCCAGAGCGAAAGCTACGTAAGTGCATACAAAAAATGCAACATTTGGTTGCATTTTATTTCTATCTCTAACCTCTATCATCTTTTACTTTTTCCTCTCCTCTCTGTGCAAAGACTCGCCAAACATACAAGTATGTATCACGAAACAGGTGTCGTCTTGCGGGGTAGTGGTCGCGGCTGCTTCCTTCTCTGCATTGGGGAATGTGGGGAGGGGGGTGCGGCGGACACTGCTCAGCAAGCGCTCTGACTAAATCTCATTTTCACATGGCGTGCGATATGAACCACACGTACCAAGCGGTGATGCTCGGTATAGGTGAGCATATTGCACTACCATGGGCTGCTGAAGAGAACCTGAAACCCGCGATGTTTTATTGTATATTAATTTTATTAATATACAATATTCGGAACGGATAGGTCGAAACGCGTCCAGCCAGATTGAGAGATAGTTTACGTGACGATATTTGGTATGTATGGCTAGTTTTCGCACAGAATAACCCATCCTTTTAATTTCTTTCATTAAAAAACGTCCTAGTTACAATACTAGTGAATTAATTTGAATCCCATTCCCATTATTCTATCAAAATTAGAGAATTTCGCTCTGCATTACTTTTCAATACAAAGTGCTCTAGTTTCTCTCGTACTATTTCTATCCTATTGATTAGTAGCATTAACCGCGATGGTTTTTTCATATATTTATATTTATCGCAATGTCGATTTTTTTTCCTTTGTAAATAATATTTTTCACATTCTATTCGAGTTATATGCCAGAGCGAAAGCTACGTAAGTGCATACAAAAAATGCAACATTTGGTTGCATTTTATTTCTATCTCTAACCTCTATCATCTTTTACTTTTTCCTCTCCTCTCTGTGCAAAGACTCGCCAAACATACAAGTATGTATCACGAAACAGGTGTCGTCTTGCGGGGTAGTGGTCGCGGCTGCTTCCTTCTCTGCATTGGGGAATGTGGGGAGGGGGGTGCGGCGGACACTGCTCAGCAAGCGCTCTGACTAAATCTCATTTTCACATGGCGTGCGATATGAACCACACGTACCAAGCGGTGATGCTCGGTATAGGTGAGCATATTGCACTACCATGGGCTGCTGAAGAGAACCTGAAACCCGCGATGTTTTATTGTATATTAATTTTATTAATATACAATATTCGGAACGGATAGGTCGAAACGCGTCCAGCCAGATTGAGAGATAGTTTACGTGACGATATTTGGTATGTATGGCTAGTTTTCGCACAGAATAACCCATCCTTTTAATTTCTTTCATTAAAAAACGTCCTAGTTACAATACTAGTGAATTAATTTGAATCCCATTCCCATTATTCTATCAAAATTAGAGAATTTCGCTCTGCATTACTTTTCAATACAAAGTGCTCTAGTTTCTCTCGTACTATTTCTATCCTATTGATTAGTAGCATTAACCGCGATGGTTTTTTCATATATTTATATTAAAAGAAATATTGTTTGATTTTGTAGGTGGTTGTTGGCCGTGATGATAAGTTGGACCCTAGACGTTTAGCTGACGATCTGTCTCTGACCAATAGAGTAGCTCGGAGAATAGCACGAGCAAGAAGTACTTCTCACGTTGAGACAGAAGAACTTATGGAGAATGATGAAAATATATTGATGGCTGCAATCAACGCAAAGAAATTGCAACTGCTGTACATCAAGAATAAGAATAAATATCAAGCTCACGAACTAGAGGTAAGGAGAATGTTCATAAGACCTGTTTTCTTAGTTCTTTATCATAACTTAATGATGGGATTGTGAATGAGGGCAAGAAGAATATGGTTTATGAGCAACCCTATTTTGTAATAATTAAATTGGAAAATAAAAACGAAGCACTGTGGTCTAGTGGATGCATGTCTGACTAGTCCGCGAGGGGTCACAGGTTCGATTCCCGGCAGTGGCAAAGTTTATCAGTAAGCTTTGTCCACCGGAAATACACAGTGCATTTGGGAGGTAGAAAGGATATCTCAGGGCATTCCTCTACCAACTTCCTGACCAAGGTTTCCATGGTTTCCATGGTTTCGGGGGAAAGGGGGGGGGGGCGGCTGGGTGATACCATTAAAGGTCAAACGGCAGGTAGCTCAGGCTTTTTGAGGTAGTATATATGTAGGGTATACCAAAACTACTTTGAGCAGATGCAGTGTAATTAACTATGTAAAGTCAACTGTGATTGGCTGGTAGGTTTATAACACAATCTCTGATTGGTTTAGCAACCTGGATGTAGCTTTTGGCAGGAAAGACCTTGTTTTAGCATATGTGTACACTGTAGTAATTGTATGTATATAATTATGTATATAATTCATTATGTATATAATATGTATATAATTATGTATATGTATATAAATTATTGCAGCGCCAACTAGATGACATGGAAGAAAAACTTCGTTACTTAAGACTGGGAATAGATTTTGATCCAAATCAAAACTCCGTACGTGAACGTAGTAGACAAGAACATTACAAGAAGGAGGTATTGCAGCGTAGTAATATTATCTTGACTACGTTTAGTGCTATTGCTACTACTCCTATCATGACTCAACTATTTAGTATCTCGTAAGTATTGTCTTTTATAACAATCTTATTTATGTTATAATTAGGGTAGTGAAAAAGACACAAGATTTTCTTATTGCGTTTTTTAAAAGAGGGAATTGTTCTGAATGGATTGATATGTGTGAGTAATTTTTTTTTTATTTAATTAAGTAATTTTAATTAATTTTTGAAAACCGTGATATGACTTTAGAGTAAGTAACTTTCTCATGCAAGCTCATTTAAAAGTTACTGATTGTTTTTATGACATAACAATTAAAATATATATAGACCTATATGTATATATAAAAATACATAATGATCTAAAAAATTATAAAATGGCACATCATTTGATTCAAAACTATGCTCTAACTCAAAATATGCAATAACATCACCTTTTTTTTTTTTTTTAAAGCACATTCTCATATTATTAAACTCATCTTTTTTAGTTCATTTTAATTAAAATGGTCATATAAACAAATAATAACTATGTAAAAAAAAAAAAAAAAAAAAAAAAAAAAAAAAAAAAAAAAAAACATTTGACATTGATATGATATATAAAAAAAAACTATGTATTTTGTTTTGGCTGATTTCAATTTTTCCAGACTCAATAGTGTACAGTAGTTTATAACAAAAAGATAGAAAGAAAGAAAAAGAAAAGAAAAAGTGAATAAGACTGGGTTTAGAATGTTGGGTTTATCCTGTTGTGTGTTATGTAACTAATTTCCATACTTCAGTTAATATTAGAACACAACACATGTTTTTGTTACAGTAACTATGCACAGACTCCAATCTGCTTGATTGATGATGCTCAACATGCACCAGAAATTCAGAGTTTGATGCCTCTCGTATGTGGAGCACAGAAGATTGTCATGGCAGGAGATTTGACTTTACCAAAAGACACACCTAGATCTCCTGTAAGTATTGAACTCAGGGTTTTGGAATTTTGCCCAGCCCAAAAAAAAAAAAAAAAACGTTTTATTATTTTTTTATTATTAGGCTATTATTATTATTTTTTAATTGTAAAAAAAATTGCTATTTCTGAAGAAAATGTAAATCTTAAAATATGATTTGAAACATATCAACTTTTTTCTTTTGCCGGTTCATTACTGTGACGTTTTTTTTATTTATAAAATTTACCGCATTTTTTTTATTTAGGCCTATTTATTATTATTTATTTATTTATTATTTTTTTTTTTTTTGAGTGCAACAAATGATGGTCCCTATATAAAAAGTTCTTGTTTATTTTTAATTTTATACAAAATATAAATTGAAAAAAATTTTGAAAAAAAAAATGATAATGATAATAAATAATAATAGGCTAATAATAGTTGCGTTTTTAACAACGCTTAAAAAAATGCTTTTACATATCTGTTAAAAAAAAAGGGGGGGGGATTGAAAAGGGGTTTTTGAAACCCTGATCTTAGCAGTGTTTTCATTCTATTGATAATTTTAATTAATAGTCTTCCTTCCTCTCCAATATCATTCACTGTTCAATAAACACATAAATGACTTTCAATATTTTGTTATTTTTCAGTTTGCTGGAGATTTAGGACTGTCAAACTCCCTGATGCTTCGCATTGCTCGTGCTGTTAGCTCTGATAAATCACCAACCAAAGCACTGGACAAGCAGAAAATCACGTACTACAAGATGAAAGTTCAACGTCGCCTGCCTCACAAGATTGTGAAGATTGCAGAACAATGTCTAGAGATACCACCCATGACTTCACTGAGTTCAAATGTTCGAGATCAAAGCAAATGGTGGCCAAGACAGTTTCTCATCTTCGATCATGATTTTCCTGTTGCTAATTCACCTACTCTATCAAACAGGAATCTGTCGAGGTGAGTGTATTTAATATTTGTGTGGATTTTACTCTGACCAATGAACTAAAGTTCAGGTACAAAAATTTAGTTTTAATATGCAGCCATGCAAAACAAAGAGAGGCAACACATCTTCCTCTTTTTTTCTTGGTTTGCAAAACTTGCATTTCATGATGAAATTTAAGAATGACTTGTTTTTAACTTTTAATCATAAGGTCAATGATAAAGAAAAGGATAGAAAAACCAGCAAGGGCCTTACCACAGTAGAAGTTCTATGGAGAGGTCGAGGTCTTGCATGGCACAGTATAATGTTATAAAAGTTTCTTTATAACTTGAGAGCTTTCGTCATATGATAATGACATTATCAATCAAAAGAGAAAATTACTTGAGCACATCACTAGAACTTCTACTGTGGTAAGGCCCTTGCTGGTTTTTCTATCCTTTTCTTTATCATTGATCCTAACCGCGATGGTTTTTTCCTTAAATTGACTTTTAATCATAATAATAAGTTTGTGGAAAAATTTAGTCTTTAATTTTCATTTTTCTAATTATTGTAACTACCTCTTTATCTAATTTTTATGCATTGATGGCTAGTGACACTGCGCGAAACTATAATATACTTTTTGAATGTGACAGCTAGGTACTGTATCAAAGGTTAATGTATTGTTAAAAACCATATAGCTTGCAAGCAAAAAGGGTACTACCTTCTTGAGTGAGATAATACCTAGTTATACATTATATTTTGTCTAGCCTCCGCTAATCTATTCCTTTTTCAGGGTATTGTAATCAAAATGACAGATATTTTAGTTTGTGGGTCAGGTTATAAACTAAATTACATATATTTCTACATACCTTGAATATATGTGTGTTGCGGCATCCTCTGTATAGTTCTTTATTCACAATGTATATGCAGCACTTAAAAAAATACACACGTATTATTATTATTTATTTTAATTATAATTTACAGAACTTGTACCGTAATTCATATAATTTGTCAAACAACTTTGTTAATTTTTGGTAACATTTCAAAGGCATAGCCAAATAAAAAAAAAATGCTTGAAAAATACTGAGACTAAAAATTAGTCTATCAAAGTAAGACAGGTCCATTTATATAAGACTCAAGACATATTAAAAAAAAAAAAAAAAAAAAAAAACTGATCAATTATTGTTTTGTTGCAACTTATTATAAAAAAGTCCTACATACATTGGACTCTTTATTATTACAGTATTATTATTATTATTTTTTGCATATATGTCCTAAATTGGTCCTAGATATTACTTTAAAAAACATTATACAATACCACTATGCAGGTAGACCTAAACTGTATTTAAAAAAATATATAGTTGCTTTTGAACAATCAAAACTTTATCAAATATGAAATTCAAAATTTCTTTATTTCCAATCTCCTAAGCGTTATGTGTTCAATTAAGTTCACAATTATTATAGTGTGTACATTTTGTTGAATAGTGGAAAATACACTCATGTTTGTAAAAAAAGGTGAAGATAAAGGCGAGGGGCACAAAAATCTATTAATATATTGATTTACAATTTATTTATTATCTTTTTCATTATGATTCATTCATGTAAAAATATAAATTATTAAAAGTTAATGTAATATGTTTTGTACTAAATGGTAATGGTTAAACACAATACTCCATTATAATACATTGGAATCAATATTTTGTTTCAAAAAAGTTTTCATTAAATGGTAGGCCCCCAGGTACCAGAAAGTTGTCCATGGGAACTCGACAATGTTTGAGCAGAGGTTGGGAAATGCCAAAACCTTTCCTTGACATTTTCTAAATTTTATTTGGTATAAAAAATTAAAAATATATAGATTCATTTCCTAAACCATGCCCAAAGCTTTCCCGAAATATATAGCTTCCAAGAGGATCCCCATTTCCGTTACATGTTATCCTATCAAACATGGTTTATTTCCCTACTTATAATCCTATTTTATGTTTCAGTGATGAACGTGAAGAGATGTTGAACCAGGAAGCATGGTTAGCTAACAAAGTATTCTTTTCTCTCAAATTACAATTAACAGAGAAGAGGTTTGCACATACTTACAATGTCATGTTTCTTGTTCCTGATGAATTATACAAAGAGTACCTCCAGGGTCACAGGAAAGCGTAAGTTGATACATGAACTAATAATAAATGGATATACAGTATAATGAACCTGTCAGACAGTCCTATGTGTACTGGCATGAGTTGGTCTCTCAATGGATATATGTGGCTTTTTTAGAGGTCATAGTATTCACTGAATGTGCTCTTAAGTTTTCCTCAAGTTGATGCCTAGCTGTGCATATGCTAGTGTGTCATAGGTAAAATGGCAGGAGAAGTGTTTAAGCTTGCCAGGTCTATTCTATAGTAACTAGAAAGGTAGTACAGTCAATTCACCAAAAGCGGGTTTTTGCTTCACACCGTACGTCCTATCTAAACCCATGTTAAAAGGGGTCACTTCAATAAATCATATCGCAACTAATACAAATTGTCAGGACATAAAAATCATATCAGGACATGCCTAAATAAGTCAGCTATTGTTTTTAAATCTATGAATATCCTCCTCAGTAGATTCATATTATTTATTAATGATTTTCTGAGACGTTGTAATCCGCATCTAAGATTGGCTGTCGGAGTGACTGCGGACATCTCCGCAAAAGCGTTTTTCTCTCTAGGCCAATCACAGGCATACAAAATGTGGTTACACCCTCGTATATAAGAAGAATATGCGGTGACCTTACTACCTATTTTAGTTACTATTTAGTTACTATTATTACTATTAGTTACTATTTAGTCTATTCGTGTCTCCAGCCAGTCTATAGGCGAGGGCTCACGTCAGGTCAGAGATATCTTGGGATGGTGCACCAATCCATTCATCTCATTTATTTCCATTAAAATATAAGTTGTAGGGTGTATTCTGTTATGTGGTACAGTATAGAAAGATGCACTCCCTCCCTCCCCCCCCCCCCCCCCTAAAATACGTGGGACTCAGATATGTATATCAATGCCTCAGTGATGATTCAGAGTTTCTACTCTTAATACAACTGCTGCGAATAGATTTTCTGCACTATCCACATTTCACAAGTAGAGCATATCCACATATTCAACAAACGAGGCCCATAAAGTACATGCACATTATTCATTATACCTGGGCTTGTAGAGCATCTAACTTTTCACAATTTCTCATACCTGCTTATGGGACTAATATGTTTTATCTTCTTAATTCAAATACATATTTGAGTCCACTAGTTCCAAAACCTGCTCTTCCATTTACAACAAAGGTGTCGTTATAATACCTGATAGTGATAAGAAACTCACCTTTATTGAAAATGGAAGAAGCAGGTTTTGGAACTAGTAGACTCATTTAATCAAATCAATATTTTGCTTTTTCCTGTCACAACTGTTATTGGCAAGCATGTCCAATTATAACTAATAATTTTTTATTATAATTTTATTTTATTTTTATTTTTTTTAATGTTAATTTTAAATTCTTTAAGTGATCTGACCCACTGATATTTTGATTTCAGTGACACATACAAACCAGACAACTGCACGTCATTCATCTGCACCCTGGACACATGTAGTGGTATTGAAGCCAGTGTGGTGATCATTTGTCTGGGAGATGAAATGTCAAGGTTCAAGAAGAGAGAGTTCCTCACCTTGGCTATCAGCAGAACAAAGAATTCCTGCTTTGTCGTAGGACATATGGACTACTTCAAGGTACGTCAAACTATAACCTGCTTCATTATTACACTTATAGGGTGGTTTCATTCATGTTAAAGTCAACGTCATAAGTGAGTACTAATTAACATTGGTCGGTATAGGAAAATGGCACATTTTGCCAGTTTAAAAATACTTAGCAATTTTTTTGAGAGCAGGTTGAATTAGTACCTCAAGTATATGTAAGAAAAATAATAATGACCAAAAAAAGTAGCTAATTTACTAAAGAAAAAGACCAAAAACTATGTTTGTCCTATGCTGAGCAATGTTATTCATTGCTCAAGAAGAGCATTGAAAAGCACTCAGAATGACGTCATGCATACACACCCTATTATAAGCTTCTGATTTAGAATAATGAAGAAAAGGATAGAATTACCAGCAAGGGCATTACCACAGTAGAAGTTCTTTGGAGAGGTCGAAGTCTAACAATTCACAGAGTTTAAGTTGTACAAATGTTCATAACTGAGAGCTTAATGGCATATTATCAATCAAAGAAAATATTTAATTGAGCAGTGTCTTGTAAAAGACTGCAGTGATGTAGTAAATCTCTTCTTTGATTGATAATGTCATTAGTAGCATGTGATGAAAGCTCTCACAAGAACTCTGTGCTACATGACACCTCTCCATAGAACTTCTACTGTGGTAAGGCCCTTGCTGATAATTCTATCCTTTTCTTTATTATTGATCCTACCTGTGATATTATCCCCCCTTAAATTGATTCTGCTTTAGAAAAGAGTTTTACTTTCATTTATTTATTTTATCACACAATAATTTTATTTTTGTTAAAACTTTGCTATTATTTTAGATCTTGAGTGACCTAAAAATAAAAAAATAGAAAATTTCTAATTTTGAGACATTAAAGTTTTTAAAACAAATTTTCACTTGAAATGAACGAAAAACATATTTATGAAAAATATATACGTATGAAATTTTTTGGTCATTTCTTACAAATTTAATGTTCATGGCTTGTTGTTTACCTGAACAAACAAAATTGCTGTTTTGATTGCAGTATTATTTTACTTTTTCTTTCAATACACCTTTTGAATTGGGAATGATAAATTTAAAATAAAAATGATGGAAGTGGCAAAATATATCGAAGGCTACAGGGCATTTTGGTAAATTTTCTAAATTTGTACACACAATATTGAAACACAGGTATTCTCCTCGCTCCTAACCGTAACATCTGCAATTTTTCACTGTGCCTGCTATTGAAACATCATGATAGGCCTAGCTTACTCAGTTATACCAATAGCAGGTGCAGCAAATAAAGTAGATGTTTCAATAGTTAAGAGTGCAGAGAATACACATTTCAATAGTGTGGGTGGGAATTTTGCAAAAGTATCAAAAAGCTGCATATCATTCGATACAATGTCCCTTACATATTTTCCGACTCCCTGTATAAATTTGTAGACAAGCATGATTCAAGCTTTTACAGTACACTTTAGCACCACGATTGGCAGCCAAAACTACTATTACTTATACTGCTTCACATGGTTTGAGGTCTTGTTGTCACCTGAGCGCAAGAATTTTGAGTGGTTATCTCTGATTACGTCATACATTATATCGTTTCTGAAATTTAGTCAGCCTTATCATAATAGTTCAAATAGCCCCCAAACGTATCCCAGTGTTCCCTACAGAGGGAAATTTAAAATAGAGTGTCTATAAAATCAGCCAAGAGTCGGAAGACATGTAAGGGACATTGCATTTGATATATGCATATTAAATCCTTAAAATAAAATAATACTAACATATTATTAATTTTCTCTCACTGTTTCACAGAAAATTCCCCACTGGCTTGAAGTAATGAAGAAGGCAGAGAAACACCAAGCTAGAATATCAGTCAACGCCAAAGTCAGCTCTGAAACGCTCAGAGAATTTATCTTCAAATCTGAAACTCCTACAGTCGGCAGCCCTAATCCCTCAGGACAAGGAGAACCCATGGATATTGTAAGCCCAAATGCTGCTCCCAATGTAGAAAATATTGACCCACTTATGGGTAATTTCAATATTTATAATAGGTTCCTTCAAGATTGAATGTGAAAAAGTGTAAAAAGTTCAACCAAATTTCTTTGAAAAGACATAATGTGAAGTTCACATATCATTATTTTTGTACAGTTAGAGTTAGTTTTTATTTTTCCTAAGGTAAGCATGCCAAAATTCAGAGTATGTTATCTCTTTTGTGTTTATATAGTTGTGCTACTGTGAACTGAGTAGGTTTTAAATTTAAAAATTATTTGACTGTAAATATGCAATAATTGAAATTTTGAGCTCAATTGATAAAATAAATTGTAGAAAGTAATTTGTCTGAAATTATTAAGTATTATTCACTGGACGCGTGAATTTGACGCTTGTGGGCGGATAAACAAAGTTGGAACAATGTAAACAAATGAAGCCGTTCACATGTAACTTTCAAAAACAATGTGAATGTCTCCAGTTGTTTAGATTGTTCCAACTTTGAACGCTTATGTTTACTCAAAATGCGGAAAAGGAAGTGCTGGAAGAGGAAACCATGACTGCTTCTGTTTACTCAAAATACGGAAAAGGAGGTGGCGGGAAGAGGAAGCCACGTGATGGTAAAGGTGGGAGGTAGCTCAAGGTTAGCTTGCTGCTGGCACGAAGTTTTCTCCCACTTTTACTGTCACGTGGTTTCCTCTTCCGGCACTTCCTTTTCCGCATTTTGAGTAAACAGAAGCACACCATGTTTAGGTAGCTCAGGCCTAGCTTGCTGCTGTCACCAACTTTTCTCCCACTTTTCCCGTCACGTGGTTTCCTTTTCTGACACTTCCTTTTCCGTTTTTTAGAGTAAACATACGCACTCTTTGTTTATCTATCAACTGGTGTCGATGCACAACAAATTTACACGTCATGTGAACAATACCGTACTTTATTAGTAAAAAATTGACATTACATTTCACTATACAAGTCAAATTACAATATATTTATATTAACTTTTCACAAATATCCATGTATTTTACTACAGCTACTGTACATATATCAATCTTTTCACGTCAAGATGAAGCTTTTACACTTTAAAAATTTCCATTGAATGAACGATCTTCACTTTACAAAGTCACGGCTACCTAAAGCTTCTGCTACGTATATAAAACAGGTGTGTGAGGCTCCAGGTAACCACAAATTTGTAAAGTGTAGATCGTTCATTCTTTGGAAATTTGTAAAGTGAAGAAGCTTCATATTGAACCAAGAAGATCGATATCTAATCTGTATTATTGACTTTTAATTTCTTGTTTTAAAACAGTAGCTCTTAAGATAATGACGAGTGAAAGGAAAGGAATTTTGTTGTTCATACTATCAATAAAAACTTGATATTTGATCGCTACTTCCACATAGCTTTGTGGATGAGATTCTTGTTACCCATTAAATCAGGTAAAAGTTTAAAAAAAAAATCCACGTGTCAAATTTATTACATTAATTTTGTATTAAGGCCTAGAGTATAATGCTGAATAATAAATGGTGATACAGTAAATTGTTGATATGGAATTAAAAATGTGCCGTTAAAATATTGTCATTCCAGAAAAGTTCTCTGATAATTTAGTTGGTCTCCGTGGACCTATATTTAGTACTATTAAAAATAATAAAAATAGATTATTTTTATATATTGTCTAATAATAAAAAGCTTGGTACTGTATTAAGGTGCATTAAAAAAAAAACTGCATGACATGTTCGTGCAGAAAGATACTATTGTTTTAAATGGGTTATATCTAATTTACTGTACAAAGTTACAATTTGCAGATGTGATTGTACCTTTTAATTTTTTGAAATTATTATTTTTAGTATTAAAAACTACGTAAATAAAAACTAGTATATTTTCTTTAATTGTCAATTACAGTAATATGTGATTTGCAATAATGTGGTATTGAAAATTTAAAATTATTTGTAAAACAAATGAAAATTGTTTGATAACAATTTGTATATATAGCAATACATAAAATACTTTTGACTAGTATGCTCTTCAAATTTGAAGTGAAGGATGTAAGTAATTATTGATGGTGACTAAATAATTAAAAATGGTGCTTGTTGTATATAAGGACTGCTTACTATTTTGTGGAAATAACAGCATTAAATAGTTAGAGGGGAGGCAGCTAAAAAAGTGTATTTTTTTTTTTAATTGATATTAATTATTGATAAATTTTGCAGTAATCGATGCTAAAAAAATTCAGTATTTGCATTTTGCACTATAATATTTTAATTTTTTTTTCCATTGTTAATCACAATAATTATTTTCAAAAATTGTAATTTATTGTACTATAAAATTTACTCATTCAACTTTAGAATTTTAAGATTAAAAAAATAAGGTAGCAAAAAAACATACATATAGATTTAAAATTTTGAGGAAAAGTTCCCAAATTTAATTTTTTTTTTTTTTTTATTAAATCTTTTTTTATTTACCAAGTATTGTAAAGATAATTTTTTCCTAAATTAATTATTAAGTTTATCATTAGTTATTTTTAGGTTAAAAATAAGCTCAAACTATTTTAAGCTTTTAGTATTATAGTCAAAATAATAAAAATTGTAGGCAATATTAGTAATTTTTTTTTCTTTGAGATTTTTTGTGTGATTTTTTTTCTTCTAAAAAAAATCGTATATGCATTTATTATTTTTCAAACATTTGTTTGTGCCATAATTATTATACTATAAGTATATTGTATGCTATTAATTGATAAAATAGGTACAGTTTCAGACAATTAAAAGGTAACCGTATACACTTGCTGCTTTTTTGTGTGCTTCAAGCCATAGACCACATAAAACAAGATGTGCCTTTTAATGAATAAACACGAAATGGGATCATCAAAACTGTTGACAATTTTTGCCAGAATGTTATGTAACCCCACGAGATAGCGTGAAAATACTATAAAGTATACAATATGCATGACTATTCATGTTTATGACGTCAGAAACATGCAAAAATTAGTATAAAAATGTTGTGCGGGTTGCATAAATTGAAATTTTCTGATCAGTTGAGTTTTGAGACAAACTAAAGTTATTTATGTACTGTAAGTCTCTTCAAGTGTTTTGTGATATAAATGATTATGTTTTTCTCTGGTCTATTGCTTTCAAACTTTATGCAGAAACTACCCTATTACATCATATTCACATGCATTACGAGGTATGTTTGGCTTGCTGGCTAAAGCAGCTCACCTGATAGATAACGCTACACCTGAGCGTGCATCAAAACATGTGAATATGAAGTAACAATATCGTTTCTACAAAAATTGAGGCTCGCAAAACAGCAACATGTTTAAATGGTTACCTTTCAATTGCCTGAAACCGTACATCCAGCAGTCTTTAAATATGCCCATGAAAGTGATGCTGCTTTCTTTAGAAAGTGGTCTACATGTCATCTTAATTGACGGCAGCATTGCCAAATTTAACTTCACAGAACACCTCACCTGCAGCTACATTAGTGAGGAGATACAGGTTAAATTTGGCAACGCTGCTGACACGTAAGATGACATGTTGACACATCACTTTGATGGGTACATTTAGAGACTGCTGAGTGTACTATTAAAATTAATACACTGAATTTTGTACTTCCTACCACGGATATTATAGCAGGTAGAGTGGAAAATCTTGTAAAGACATTTCTGTTTATAAATTATTTATAAATTTCATAATAATTCATTCATTAAATCATTAGCAATAATATATTTAATATCAAAATAAGTAAATAAATAAAATTGCCCGCAATTATCTGTAAGCTATTAGTATATATATATAATTAATTATAATAAGTTCCTTATAATTTGCATTTTTATATTTAGTATAATTATAATATAATGTAGGATCAAAAAATATCCTTTATGAATTTTTGTTAATTTTCATTTAAGATTTCAACATGATGTTGTTTGTTTTTAAAATATGATTTTAAAGAGCACAAAATTGTTGTTGCTTTATTATTATTATTTTTATTGTACAACTTTCTTTGCTGTAAAAAAAGTATAATATTTATCCTTGGCCAATAGTTTAGTGTGTTCTGTAAGCAATACAATGTCATTGATGCCTTTTTTTTCGAAGAGAATGCTCTGATTTTTTTTTTTTTTTTTTTTTATTGTAAAATAAATCAAGCATAGAGGAAACCAGCACAGAGCTTACCATTGTAAAGAAATGTTGTATATAGTTTGGCAAAAGTACAGAGCACTTTTGGATAGCTTTTGGGACTATTAAGGCCCTTTTGCTGGTTTACTCAATTATTTCCTGTATTAATTACGTAGTCATGAATTTGGATGTGACTTGACAAGAACGTGTTCCTAATTTTGAAAATGCATCCATTGTGGAATTTTTTTTTTCCAAACTATGTGATTTTAAGACTTTTTCTGTCACTACGCTATTGTTGTATAGGGTCTATGCATTCATGTTAAAGTCGACGCCATATTGGATCACTCAATAACATAGGTGGCATAGGAAAATAACTCATTTTGCCAGTTTAAAAACACTGCAATATTTTTGAGAGCATTGATGCTGTAAATATGTTAAATTAGTATCTCAAGTATATGAGAAAAATAACATTAACAAAAAATTAACTGATTTCCCAAAGAAAATTGCCTAAAATGAAGTTTGTCCTATGCTGAGCAATGTTATTTACTACTCCAGTATGGCCTCCAATGCATTAAATAAGATGTCATACCCATACGGCTACACCCTATACTTGCTGCTATTATCTATCGTTTCATTTATTATTATTCTTCTTCTTTTAATACAATTTGTGACAGAAAAAAAACAACTTAAATTTATCCTCTCTTTATGTGTGTATATTAAAATATATAAATAAACAAAATACTTTCAATCCAATGAAAGAAATAAAAAAGCATTATATGACAAATAAAATCTTATTTTATAAGTTCTATTATAATAAAAATTTCATTATACATTTGCAAAAAAAAAAAAAAGTGTATTTATTGATTATAAACCCTATTACATTTAATCAACCAGTAATATCAACATATTATATGATCATAGACCATTGAAATTAATTTTTAAGACAATTTTCAATTAAAGTAAAATTTAACTATCTTTATTCAATGAAGAGATGTTTGAATATTTTCGTTATTGCACTTCGAATCATAATATATATAGTTCCTATGTTTTTGGCGCGTGAGATTTGTATCTTCTTTTTACTTCTACTTTTCTTTTCTTTTTTTTTTTTTTTTTTTTTTTGTTAGGTTCTTTCTTCCTTTCTTGCATTGATTAAAAAAACAATTGTGGCCACAACGAGCAAAACGAGCCAAACTTTCAATTTCCGGAAATTGAAAGTTTGGCTCGTTTTGCTCGTTTTGCTCGTTTTATACTGCTGACTTTGTGAGTCGTGGGATTCGAACCCACGCTCCATGCAAACGCATGTATTTCAGCCAGTAGTGTGAACCACTCTGACATGAGCCATAGTTGAAAAATTAGAAGAAATTGTCTTATATAAACTTTATATTTCGTTGAAACTTAGAAAATATTTAGATGTATCGGTAACTTTTTACAAAACCTTACTAAGACTCGAACCTCTACACAACACAGTTTCAAGTCAGCAGTGTAATCCATTAGGACACGAGCGGATGATATCATTGTCTAAAGTTAAACTTCTATTTAAGCTTGTTATTAACTTTTTTCTTGTTAAAAATTTTAGTGAGCAACAGGATTTGATCCCACGTTTACTAAAAGTTAAACAACGACATATGGATCGCGGTAACCTGAACCATTCAGCCACAGATCAGTTATAGTTATTATGGATAGAAAACTATTATTTAAAGAATGACTCATAGTCATATCCGCTGTAAACTATTTAAACTGACCTTCAAGCAAGCGCTGGCTATTTTATATATGTTTCGAGAAATATTCTCCAAATCTGGGGATTCGATACATAAAAAAAAAATTTCAATCACCTTAGGAATTTCAAAAACTCAACTCTTTACGATTCATTTTAGTTGTCAACGCAGGAAAAAAAAAATCATAATTGACATATTGGTCGTTGGAAAAATTAAAACAGGAAACCATTGAAAATGTTTCTTTCTTTTATTAATTAATTTTTTTTACAACAGTAACACAACTTCTGTTTTTAATAAATAACATTTGTTTTCTCATATAACATTTTTCCGATAAAGAACACAATTTATATAATAGTTTTTAACATTTTTCTTTTCTTAATTATTTACATAAAATTCTATACGGATTAAATTTGGCACGAATTAGAAGACATATATGTTGCAATTTTAGTACACGTAATATTAAAATTATTGTTGGTAATCTCTTTTGTAAATAAATTTTTTTTAATTACGTTAATAAGGATGAACGAAAAAAGTAAATGGTGAATTTTAAATTTATGTTATAAGAAAGAGAGCAAGTAAAATAACTTCTACTTTTTTTTTTTTTGGTAGCAATTAAGTAAAAATACTTATTGTTTGTAATTATTTTTTCAAATTTACAACAATTAATTTTTATTGTACTTAAACAAAAGCGGGGTTGAGGTTAACATAAAAATTAACAAATAAATAAATTTATATACGTTTAATAAAGTTTTGCTCTTTTTTTTTTTTTTTTTTTTTTTTTTTTGACTTGCCATTTTATTAGCAAAATCTATTAATTGTAAACAATATATCAAATGAGAGTTTACCAACAAATGAAATACTTTGATTGCTTTCGAAATAAATTAAAAATAATGCACAGCACTAAATTTTAATTAAATAACTATATATAATTCAATCAAAAATATTGAAGTATATACAGTACATAAAAAAAAACAGAAATATTTTCTATATTTTCAATTACTTTTTATATAATTCTAAATAGTATAAAACAACTATCATCATTTTTTTTTTCTTCCTCATTTTTTATAACTATTACAATGCAAGAAATAATATTTTTATTTTTTTTATAAATATTTTTTTGTGCAAAATATTATTTCTTTTATTATATATTATTTTTCTAGCGTTCTACATTCTTTTTAATTTGTTATTTTTTCTTCCTATAAGCACCCAGGGTTACATTATTTTTTAAAAAAGTTTCTAATATTTGAGCCTATCAAAGTAAAAAACTTGTTCAGGTAAAATAATAATAAATAAACTTATAAAAATTCAGTTTTCTGTGCAATAAATACATACAAAAAGCCTTCAAAATATAGAATAACTTTAACCTAATCGTGCAAAATTAATTTGGGGACACTTTAGGTTAAAATTTAACCTTGTTCCATAAGCTTTTTTTTTTTTTTTTTTTTTTTTTTTTTTTTTTTTTTTTTTTTTTCTTTTTTTAGTTGTACTATGTATAAATAATATACCCAGTCCAAATTTTAAATGACAAAATAATAATAAGTCTTAATGTATTTTAACAATGAAAAAAAAAAAAGTAAATAAATAAAGATTTAAAAACTGCCTATATCCATTATTATTAGTATGAGGCGTGTTTTTGTTTTTTTTACTTCTTTTTCCCAGATGATAATTATCTTACTTTCTTTTAAATAACACTTTAAAATAATAAATTTAGCACATTGATTATACAGTTAGTACAGCACAGAAAGTGTTTGGAAAATTAGACGTTTTTAAAATAGGGATCAGAAGAAAAAATTATGCATTTCATAATGGGAATCATTATAGGAATTATTCTCTCTTGGGCCTAAAAAGTCAACGTCTTTGATTTTTAAATACCTCCCATATAAAATAGAACATCAAATAAATATTTGTTATATTATTAATTTAGTGGCTTAGTATATAAATACATATATTATACAGTTTGAACAAGTTTTTCACTGTAACAATATCACTCTACCTGGGTAGTAACTTTATTTTTATTTTCTCAATTTACATAGTTTTTTTTTCTATAAGGACGATTTTATAATTTTACAGTATATAGAACGCGCTACAAAAAACTCCTAAATTATCTATGTATATACAATTTTTTTTTTATTTAAACTATAAAAATTAATATTTTTACATAATTTTTATATCCATACAATAAATTGTAAAAATAATGATCTAGAATAAACTGTTTAAAATATTATCGTAAAAATATTAAATTTTATAATATTTATAATAAAGGTACCAGTTTTTGGAAAGTGGTAATTTTAAGAAGCTGTAAAGGTTACAAAACTTTTAATTTTTTTTTTTAATAAAATTTTAGCATTGTTGAAAAAAAAGTATTTTGGTCATAAAAAACTTGTAAAAAAAACTAACGTAAAATAATTAAATAAATATACTTACACCATAAACCAAGTATAGCCGATTTTGAGTAATATATCCGTATCGATTCAAATACACAATCATTACCAAGACTATCAGCTAGGTGATGACCCCCACTCCTCCCGTAAACTCATTTTTTACAAGTTTTCTATCGAAACCCTTATTTTGTTTGTCTCCCCGTTAATTAAAAAAGGAAAGCTAAAAAAAAAATGAAAACAAATATTACAGGTTTAGTAAACCACAGCAAAGTTTTAAACTTCAGAAAATTATACAAGTTATAATATATTACAATATATTCATCTAACTTCTCTATAATGCATGTGAAACCGAGATTGCTATACATAAAAGCACTAGAATTTCTCACCTGCATTTGTGATCTAATTACAATTCATTTAACAAAAAATTTTAATTTGAATAATAATAATAATCTTAATTAATACTCTTAAATCCAAACACAATAAAATTTCCAAAAACAGGTACTTTAAATTATAAATTTAATCTAACAGCATATTTTTTAATAATAAGCATTTAAAAAACAGTTTTTTTTTATATTTTGTTTTACTTAATATCTAAATTTTTTTTTTCAACAATAATATAGTCTTAAGTTTATAGAGTCTCTTTTTTTTTATAAAACTTTTATTATTATTATTTTTAACTACAACTATATATTATACTCACTTATAAGCTACATAGTAATTATAATATTTTCTATATTAATATTACAGTGTTTTTTTTTTTATTTATTTTTTATTTTTTTACTTTTAAAACTATTTTTGGGCATCAAACTTTAAGAATTTGAGCATTTTGTTTTAATTATAATAGTTTTTGGTCTTTAAATATTAATGTGCGATTGTATCAGGTTATTTTTAACAGTTTATTTTCTTTTTAATACTAAAGGATAGGAAGGTGAATTTTTTTAATTTACATATACATACATATATATATATATATATATATATATATATATATATATATATATATATATATATATATATATATATATATATATATATATATATATATATATATATATAATATTTACATAAAATTTTATTAAAGGGTTACTGTAATAAAAAGTAAATTCCTCTTTGCTGATTCCTCTTTGAAAATTATACTAACACTTTTCTTTAGATACTTTAACCCTCCTGTAGCCTCTTGAAAATTGGGGTAAAAACTTGGAAAAGACGGGCAACCCATTTTAATATTTTAAATATGTATTTTCGTATAATAAAAATGACTTCACCTTCAAAAAATGTTTGCTTCTTTAAAGTTTTTCTTTTGCATGAATTGTGAGGCTTCAGATAGAGAATTTGTATTTATCTCTCGTGATGTATTGATTGGTTTTTAAATTACAGTACTCCTTTAATATTACATTTTTCTAAAATTTTATGTAAAATATTTTTTTCTTTATTTTAATCTTTTTAAAAGATTTTTTTTAAGTTCACGATTTTTAATCTAGATTGAATTATGAGTGCCTTTCGCAGTGATAGATTTTTTTTTCTTCAAACAACTATATTTTTTATTATTACTATTTCTTAAAATCAAGAATGTTTAATTGCATTAAATATCTATATTTATATTCAATATGCAATTAATATATTTTTAAATCAAATTTTTAATTTCTTCTTATTTTTATTTTTTTTTTTCAAAAAGCACAAAACTGTGTACTTTTTATGTATGATGTATGCATTAAAGATTTATAATTTTAAAAGGTCATTTTGAGATCGACAAAGATATCATATTTTAAAATAATTCATTTAAAAATAATGGTTATTAAATCTTATAATTAGTACAGAAACTTTTTTTTTTATTCATTCTTATTATGAGAAATGTAATTAGAAATTTTTTATATTTAATTCCTCATTTTTTTAAAACTTAGTATGAAGTAAATAAAATATTTATACACATGGACCAAAAAATAAATACAAACAATAATTATGCTATTGCTCATATTCAGCAATATCTATTCAATACAACAATACAAGCATTATTTCTGCTAAATCTTTTTTTTTTTTTTTTTTTTTTTTTTTTTCGTGTTAGTTTTTAGTTTAATTTATAAATAAGTGGAAACCACATAACAAATATAATTGTAATATTTGATAAATCGTATCGATATCTCTCTACTCTTTTTAACAAAACAAAAAACAAAAAAAAAAAAATTATTTATAATTTTTCGTCACTCCGTTCTCATGTTTTGAACTTCAAATTGAATAATTAATAATAAAATAATAGTTCGAATTTAATATTAAAAATTATAATATACTGAAAAGTAATTTTAACAGGCCCTGCATGTTCTCATTATATAGTACAGTATATTTGCATGTGTATATAAATTTTATTACATTCAATGCAGATTAAATAAAAATATATTGCACATTGCATCTTTTGCCTATTAAAACAAAAGTTCTATGGAAACTGATATTATAAGTTCATACTGTATAAGTAAGTATACGTGTATCCGTCTCAAAATGACCCTTTATATATGTATAAAAATAACACATGAATTAATTAAAATGATTTTTTTTTTATGTTGAATGACGGTGAACATCGTGAGCATTTTATACATTTTTTTATCTCGTCTGAAAATTTCAGACAGTTTTTTAAATTTTTTTTTTTTTTTAGTTATGAGAATTGTAACTTCTAAAAATAAAAATTTCTATAAAGGTTTATATGTGGGAAAAAAATTCAATGAAAGAGCTACTGAACTCAAAACAAATTTCTTGAGTATAAGATGGGACCATTAAATCTTTAGCCTCACATACTGGGGTTTAAAATTTGAAAAATAGTCGATAAATATATTATCATTACCACAATTGTAATTTGGTTTACACTTATAACAAGTTTTCTCCCCCAGTTTTTGAGGTTGCAGATGGATTATTTGTGTTTTATAGGGTGGTTTCATTCATGTTAAAGTTGACGTCATAAGTGAGCGCTAAATAACATGGGCCAGTATAGGAAAATGACTCATTTTGCCAATTTAAAAATGCTTCTAAATATTTTTGAGAGCACTGATGCTGTTAACAGGTTGAATTAATGTTTCAAGTATGCAAGAAAAATAGTAATAACCCAAAAATAGCTAATTTTCTTAAGAAAATAGCCAAAAACTACGTTTGTCCTATGGTGAGTAATGTTATTCATTGCTTAAGAAGAGCATCGAAAAGCATTCAGAATGACGTCATGCGAACACACCCTATAAGATGGTCATATATAAATATTTCATGATTGATCAGCGAAAAAAGAACTTTTGTTTCGAGTAAAGTAGCTATTTAATATTAAAAGTAAAATGAGTTACCACTATTTGAAATATTTTTCTATTAAAATATTTCAAGTTAAGGTACAGCTTATTTTTAATGTTTTCTATATTAATAATTATCTATAATTTCATAACTCTCGAGTTATTCTGTGCATTGACCAATAAAATAAATTATAGTAACGATCTGTATCACTTGAGTTTAGTTTTGTTATAATTAAAAAAACAAATGTTGTTTGCAGCGAAACAAACTTAAAATTGAAAGCAGTGTTGAAAGAGAAGGAGAAAAGCTTTTTGTATTCATGTCTACATTTCTCTAATAATTTTAGTTTTTCCAAAAAAAAAAAAAAAAAAAAAAAAAAAAAACTCATGAACTCACACAAATTCGAATGAATTTAGAATTTTTGATACCCCCTTATGTAAAATTTCTTATAGTAAATTATATTTAAAGCATAAAAAAAAAGTTATAAAAAAAATACAATGAATTAAAAATCAGTTTTAGAAATGTGATATTAATAAAGTTGCTTTCTCTAATATTTAAAAAAAAAAATTAATTCTATCCCTTAATAATAGCAGTGGTATGAAAGATTTGTTTACTAGCACAATTAATTTCAGATGATAACAAAAATTAATTTTCAAATTTAAAATCGTTACTATAATAATTATTTCTATACTCTTATTCCAAGTATAATGTGCGAGGCAATGGACTCTTGCTTTAGGGGATGTAGATTAATTGAGTAAAATTAAAGATTTATTGCGTTCCAATTTGGAATTTAATTTGATGGTATTGCTCACATGACAGTACTTCACCCCTTTGAGTTTTCTACCCTTGTTGCGTAGGTCACTTGATTTTACTATATTTGATTATTTCATATCCCCCAAGCATATACAAATCCATCTAATAGTCGAATGATTCAAACTGATTCTGAAACAGATTGGCTAACTAATTTACTCCAATCAAGCCCTTCGTTCTACGACCCTTTTTATGGCTAAAAAAAATTTATTTAGAGTAAAAAAAGGTCTAAAAAGGGTCTAAAATAACAGGGATGGAAGCTTAATAAATGACCTAACAAAGGAAAACAGTCAAAGATAAAATACGTTTACGTAAGGGGCTGAAATAAGGGTTATGGTGAATTAGCTAATGAAGGTGACATGTATTTAGTATTTTAAAAAATGTATTTAGAGTATAAAAAAGGTCTAAAAAGGGTTGAAAATAACAGCAATGGAAGCTGAATAAATGGCTTAACAAAGGAGAATAGTCAAAGATAAAGGATGTGGACGTAAGGAGCTGAAATTAGGGTTATCGCGAATTAACTAATAAAGGTGACATAACTTTGCGTGGCAAGGGTTAAAAGTTATCAAAGATTGACTTCCACTGTTGTGATAAAAATGTAAAGCGATGAAACAATGTCATAAATAAGCAATGCCATCTAAATGCCTAGCAAATATAACAATCCGACCAAATTCCTTTAAATTAAGAGTCCAAAGCTTCCAACAATACACTCAATTAAGCGTATAGTAAAGCACATGATCCCCATATTATAAAGCTATATTTATATATTTTGACATTATTTACAATATATTTTATTTTAACAATAAACATGACTAAACTTTATTTATTAGAAAAAGATATTCTACTAGGGCCACAATATTTTTATATATTTTTTTGGACGTGAAAAAAGTTTTTTTTAAATTTTATTATAATATTAATATTCTAACAGGCCAGTGATATGTTTGCCTGTGATTGTTCTCCATTAAAACTATGAGTAAATTCGGCGTTCCATCAGCTGGAGGGTGTACCTAGGTACATACAGTCTGTGTGACCTTGAAGATCTTCAGGGGGCAGGAACTCCTCACCAGGACGAACACCAGCTGTTCTCCATTCAGTACGAACCTATAAGAGAAATTTTATTATTATAATTTTATTTAAAATTCTATATCAAAATTTATTTTATAATAATACAAAATATTGCTCTTAGAGTTTTAGTTTATATTTACAATAATTAATAACTTTAATGGAAAAAAAAAGTTCTATAGCACACAACAGGCTAAATCCAACAACATGTGATTTAATAGAAATGAGTGAGATGAGGTGAGGTGGATTGGTGAACCGTCCCGAGGTACCTCTGACTTGGCGTGAACCACTGCCAGGACTAGCCTGAGACATGAATAGCCCAGTCAAGACTAAACATCTCTCCTACCGTTTTACCTGTGATTTACTTGCAAACTTACAGGCGTGAGGCGTGAACGTGCAGAGAACATGAGTGCGGACTCGGTACATACCATGCACGGCCTCTGAAAAAGCCAACATGGTACCCACCAAGTAACGAACGCACGACCTCTCGCACATCAGACCAGCACGCATACCACTGCACCACAGTCTCGGATAAATTTTTTAAACAAAAATTATATACAACACATTTTTTGCTAAAGAATTTCTAGCTATTTCTGCTATATATAGTTTTAGTAACATAAAATTTAATAATTTTAAGGAATATATTTCACGTTATTTTACTATTAATATTTTACTGTGAAGCTTTTTCTTTATTGCTTATTTTATATCAATAAGCTATCAATTTGCCAAGATCAGTTTTTTCCACCCTTTACAACTTTTGGTCAAATTTACATACTAATTTTAATCCTTAAATTTGATGTTTGATAAATTTAATTTTAAATTGTTTATGTATCAATTTCTTCTTAACTCAATTTAATTTTTTTTTTAATTGGTTCGACGTAATTTCTATAGCATGACTTTTTTATCTGCTCAAAGATTTAATTTGCACAATATATTATTTTAATTAACGTAATTGTATGTATTTTAACAAAAGAAGTATGAATTGGAGATTACTCACTCGCTCGACCTGCTTGAGCACTCTCAGAAAGTTGAGTCCCGCTAGCTTGTGCAGTTGATCCTCACTCCACTCCCCTTGCTCCAGTAGCAGAGAGAACAGCCGAGGGTAACTGCCAACATCTTCCAGTCCTCGCGGAGTACTGAAATAAACAAACAAGCATTTAAGAATTTATCTTTGACGATTAGTTATCATATGCGTAAGAAGAAAAAAATGGTATCATGACGCGTAATGTGTATTTTTATATCATATGTAAGAGTACTCTTGAGTATAATTCTATATAGAATTCGTCGATAAGATTATACGCTTTACTTGATGGGATTCTATAATATTATAAAATGTGAATAATTAGTTAGATAATAGATTGAAATACAGTACACAGAAAACTAATTTTGAAGCAATAGCCCGATTTTAATAATTGAAAAGTTTATCATACAAAAAAAAATATTTAAATTAAAAAAATAATCGTCTTGCAATGAATTACCTTATGTAAAACCATAAGTGTATACTTACAGATTGATTCCATCGAATCCTGCTCCTAAGCCTACGTGATCTTCCCCCGCGACTGCACGCACATGGTTCACATGCTCTGTAATCAATTTTAAATAAACCACATTTTGTCTACTATGCTGTAAATAAAAAAAATCATTTGCAAATTTAGTAATTTTTATTTTTAGGATATTTTGGCACAATTTTCTATATAAAAGTTTTTGAAATTTTCCAAAACGGTTCTGTTTTCATATAATTGTTTGTTTTTTAAAACAAAAGTAAGTAAACTTGCCGATAAAATACGAATTTGCATAATATTTTAAGCTATTATAATTTGAATTTTATTGACAAATTAAAGACATTATTGTAAGAAATTGTTATTTTTTTTAAATTCCAAACCATCTTTATCAATAAAAGATATAAAATTTTACTAAGTTTAATATTATACAGAGTGTAGAACAAAGAAAATCATAATATAAATAACAAATAAAATTAAACAATATATTAATGAAAACATATTTAATATTTAGTAACATTATGAAATAACAACTCAGATATGAGTATTTTAATTTTGCTTTATTAAAAAAATCGAAACAGGGATGAAATATTAAATTTTACTTCATAAAGAAATGTATTTTTCAATGAATCCATAGAGAGGAAATTAAAGTAAAAATTTGCTATTAATGTTTTCTTACCTACGACGTCGGTGATTGAGGCAGAATCATTACATGTGACAAACAAGGGGTAGAAATTAACCATCACTAAACCTCCATTGTTGGCCTGTAAACAATAGTTAAGTATTAAAAATTTGACTTAAAAATTTAAAAAAATACAGCTTAATAGTATAAAAAGAAGTTGAAACTAAAATTTGCAAGACTTTTGATTATTTTATAAATATTTTGTTACTTTCCAATGCAACTTTAATACGATAAATGAAAAAGAAAAAAAAAAGAAAAAAAAAAGGAGAAGAAGAAGAAGATTGATTGCGCTTGCTGGTTTGAAGAAAATACAATAAAAATAATAAAAAAAAGTTCATAGTATAACAAATTTTAATACATTTTTTTTTATATAAATTTAATAATTTAAAATTTTCTATGAAAGTAACGCGATTCTTTTTTTTTTTTTTTTTTTTTTTTTTTTTTTTTTTTTTTTTTTTTTTTTTTTTTACCAGCTTATAAAACGTCAAAGTTTCTTCAATATCTATGTAATAATGTGCTAGCCCTTCAGTAATTAATAAAACCACGTTGAAAATACTTTTACAATGCTAAGAATTTAAAAAGAAAATTGCAATGTAACATACGTTTGAAGGAAGGAATTTTAAATAATGAGCTTTTTTCTTGCACCCTCTGTGATTTGCTTACAGATAAGTCATATTGACTTAAGTCAATGACTTATCTGTAAGCAAATTGAAATGTAAATATACAAAAATGAAGAATTCTCACCACTAATTTGAGCACATCATCAGGCACATTTCTCGTAGAGTTGCATAGCGCGCGAGCAGAGGAGTGAGAAAATATTAAAGGAGCTTGCGAGGTAGCGAGGGTGTCTCTCATTGTCTTGGCGGAGGCGTGGGATAAATCAACCAGCATCCCGAGTCGATTCATCTCCTTCACCACCGCCTGTCAACAAATCAGTTCATCAATAAATCAATCAATAAGTCAGTCAGTTAATCAATCAATCAATTTTAATCAATCAATCAATCAATCAATCAATCAATCAATCAATCAGCCAATCAGCCAATCAATCAATCATTAATGAATCAGTAATTTAGGAATTTATAATCAATTAGTGTAATTTTGTCATTTATTCAATCAATTAATGAAATCAATAGTTAATATCCATTACAAATATTATTAATATTAATTAACTTAAAATATACCCAATATATCAAATTTATAACGATCACAATGAAAATTAATCATTAAATTCACTAATTTGTTTCTACCGCCATGTATTTTAAATGGGGATATAAATATTTGGGTCGGGCTGGTTGCATAATCAACAGGATACATATTTTTTTTTTTTTCCTCTCTCCTAATTTTTTATTTTTTGACAAATGAATGGTCAATGCTTTAAATTTTTAACTATAGATTGTCTAATAATATCCACTTAATATTTTGATTGTAAACATGGCCAATAAGGGAAATCGGAAGCTAAAATTAAAAAAAAAAAAAAAAAAAACTAAAGTTGTGATCATAAGTAGAGACCGGATTTTTAGGTGAAAATGGTGAATCACAACCTACTGTCAGTTTACATAAATATTATTTCTAAGCTTGTAGCAGTGAGTGAAGTACCATTTTTTTGCAAACACACAGTAGATTGTGAAGCAAAAAGCCTAACTATTAAACTTGCAGGCGTAATCGTAATTTTCACCAAAAAAATCCGGTCTCTTCATAAGTAAGGTATACCACTTCTATTTAATCCAATAACTTATTAAATTAAATTAGTTATAATAAATAATTGAAGCAAGTGACAATAAAAAAATTTATTAAGTTATTTTAAAATAAATGTCATTGTATTCTAACTAGAAATTTACTCATATATATTTCATCATATTTTCATCATATAAGGTATACAATTAATATATTAAAATAATATATACAAAAATAATAATAAAAAAAGAAAAAAAAATCCAATCTTTTAAAAGCAGCAACACAAGACTATGTACACACGACTGTAATAATATATTGTAAATTTCAAATGCAGCACGTGTTTTTATCATAAGAAATGATGTTCGTAAACCCTGGTTTTCGTGCCCCAAATCACAAAAAAAAAAAAAAAAAAATTACGATCACCTAATACTTTTTACATGGAACTGCGCATTTTTTGGAGCAAGGGAACAGGAATGCTGTTCGTAAACCCTGCTTTCTTGCACCAAAAAATGCGCATTCCATTTGAATAACCATAGGCGATCGTCATTTTTGGTGCAGAGAACAGGGTTTACGAACAGCATTATTGTTTCTGAACATCATAAGAATAACATTTCATATTTAGCGCGAATTTTTGAATTGTAAAAATATATAATCACAATCGTGTGTACATTTGTTTACGTTTAGATCACGTTTACTTACATACTAATTTAAAATCAACACACTAAGCTTTGATATCAATATTTCATTGCTTTGTTTTTCATATTAAAAATATAATTTCATACCTTGCCGAAGTCTGAGAGTCCTTGCTCCTCGCTGCCCTCCTCACTTCCACTTTGGGAACAACCTGCCCTAACATTCAAATCAAGTAGCCTCAGTATACACACAAACATTTTAAAACATATTGTCTTTCTTTTCAAAATGAGTCCACTACTTTTCAATAAGATGCAAAATAGTTTAACTTAATGTTATGTAAATAGACTTCTTTATTAGCTAGTGAACTGGACTCGTTTTGGAAATAAGCCACAGTAAAGTAATAATATCATTAACTCATTTTATGAACGTGTTACTGAAGTTAACTTTGTTAACTTTATGATCTTGAAGCTTAAAAAGGAAACTGAAAGTTGCATTTTTTTTTTTTCATCTTTTTCTTTTTCTCTAATTAAATCTTGGCATTACAAGAAGTTTATTTTTTAAATTCATATGTAGTCACTTAATCCTTTATTTTTTGATACAATAATGTACAGGAAGACAAAACTACTGAATTATTTAGAGTATATACACATCACGTGTAGTTTTTGATGAATTATTTTGTCTAAAACTTATAAAAAATATATATTTTTAATTTCTAATAAATGGCAATGAAAGAGAATAGTTATTGTTATTGCTTAAATAATATTATCATTACCTTACGATTTACATTTTTAAATTACATTTTAATTCTTGCTGTATAAAAATCATAGTCAATCATTACTTTTTTCATTACACAAAATTATATTAACTAACAAATATATTTTTAAATGGATTTATTAATATTTATGTAATATTTATTTACCAGGTTGTACTACACGCATGTGTCAAGGTCAAATATCTCGCTCCAAGGTCATGAAGCATACGCAGTACAGCTAAACTATTGCCAATCGCGTGACCTCCTTCAACGCCGATTAAACTCGCGATTTTCCCAGCTCTGTGAGCTTCTTCGATTCCTATAAATTAAAATTTTAATAAAAAACATTTTATATATTGCTATACAGTAAGTTAAATCAATCTCTGAATGATTTAATAAAAAAAATATAATTTTAGAAATATGATGATTTTAGAATGTTCAAAATATTTTTCTTTGTAATAAAGTACCCTTGAAAAATTATTTACAAGCATATCTACAGAGTTACTAATTGCAAATTTTGAAAATTCAGATAGATAAATGAGAAGACTAAACCTAAAATTAGTGCTGAGGAACGCTTCAAATTAACAACAATAAATTAAGTTAGCAAAGAATTATAAATAGAAAAGCTGGTGCCATTAAAAAATTTGATATAAAAGTAGCAGTAAAAAAATATTTAGGGGGTAATTTTATTGCATACACCAAAATAGGACATCATCCTAAATCAATATAGTTATAAGAAGTTCTAATTTTGAGTTCATTAAGCATTTTTAAGTAATTGTTGAAAGTCGCAAAATGACATCACGGGCGGTAACTTTTCCTATGCTTACATGCATAGTGACGTCATTTTTTGATTTTAAAATATTAATTAAAAATACTTCATGAACTAAAAAAATAAAAATTCATGTATCAATCGATTCAGGAAACTATTCTCTTTTAGAATATTAAATAAAATTATACCCTAATTTTTTTTAAGTCAACCTCATTTAAAAAGGTATATGCTTGAAGAACAATTGAACTCAAATTATAAGTTAACAATATAATAATAATACATAGTAAAAATTCAATATTCAAATGCAGTAAAACAAATAAAATTACAAGCACTGTTATATAAACATTTTGAAAATCAAAGGAAACTAATAGAATAATTAAAACACGTTGATATGCATATTAAACCGTTTTTTTTTTTTTTTTTTTTTTTTTTTTTTTTTTTTTTTTTTATGTTATAGTAAACATATAAATATTGTTAGTTGTGTACCTTGCGCAGAATTGACGAGCTGTAAATGCGCAGGATGTAACTCAGCGAGTCTTTTTATGACGTCAATTTGTTCCAAAGCAAGTTGCACAGCATCCAAATCTTGAGAACCACAAGGCACATAGGCAGACCAAAACTGAAATCATTTTAATAGTTATTGTTAGTATATATTTTACATAAGTACTCTATTTCAGATTATTTATCTTATGGAAGCTTTGCATTGTATTTCTTTTGAATAACAACTTTAATAAACACATTTGACGAGAGAGAGAGAGAGAGAGAGAGAGAGAGAGAGAGAGAGAGAGAGAGAGAGAGAGAGAGAGAGAGAAATTATTTTGGTACATGGAAAAAGAGATCATGTATAAATAAATTTTAATCATATAAAATATCAATGTGAAAAATAAAATAAATAAAGCTTGCATAAAATATTGAAAGCACGATGTATTTCTTATCTAGCACTCATATTGTGCATTTTTTAGTGTGTAAGTCTGGCTATCATTTCTTATTGTTTTGTTTAAACAAGAACCTGCTTATATAATGTTTTGTATATGATTGTGGGAGATAGAAATGAAGCAACATATTTTGAATTTTGAATAAATAATACTTAAGGCAAGTAAATGCAATAGGTAGACATATATAACCTAGAACACAGGTATTATTATACTACAATAATACCTAATGCAGGTGCAATATGATACAATAAAGATGTGACTCACTTAGATTAAGTGGTATTGTAGTGTACAGTATAACTACCTGTTCCAAATTAAATTGTACCTATTGCAAAATACAGGATACATGTACACCTGCAATAGGTAGTAATTTTTTTTTCCGTGTTAAGTAATTTGATTATCCTTGTACTATTTTTGTTTTATTTGATTTAAAATTACGCTTAAATTATACAAAAATAGCTAATCAAATGTAAAGTCAAACTAATTTTAAAGTTTTGTTAATTCAATTTTTTGAAATTTCTTTAAAATGCTAATACTGTATAACCATTATTTTCTTATCTTCCAATAACGGTTGTTAATTTAACAGGTAACTTGAAGCTTATGAGCCATGACCTTAGCATTGTGTCAAGAACTAGACGTGACCTAAAAATTATTCAGTGTTTTGCCCAAGTAATGAGTCACCAGTCAAAATACTGAAAAAAATCAAATTTTACGTATAATAGATTTTAAATGGCCAAATCCATTAAAAATGCAACTTACATAAAAAAATTTACTTTTTTTGTTCTTTAATTAGTATAATTACTCCAAAAATGAAATTTAATATTTTCTATGTGATATATTGTAGAAAAGCAAACAGCTTTTTGGTATAACCACAGCTTAAACAAAAGCGACCACTTGAAAAGCGTGAGCTTTTACATGAGGCTTTAGAAAGGATTAATGACCATAAAACTCACAAAGAAAAGTAAATATATATAATCAAAATAATGTCGTAATATAATTAAAATAAAGTAAGAAAAAAAAAATTAAGTGATGAAATATTACAATGTTTATTTTAAATTGTTCTCTCTCTCTCTCTCTCGCTCTCTCTCTCTCTCCCTATCTCTGGGTATGTTAATTATGATGGACGTTTTAATTAACTTGGAATTAAAGTTGGTTCCATGTCTGGGATAATCTCCCATCAACTCTCTCTCTCTCTCTCTCTCTCTCATCTACCCTCACGTTATATATATTTATATATTTTAGCTCTTTAAATTTTTAGCATTACTAACATAGCATTTAAATTTCAACTATATATTAATCTATCTCCATCAAACTACATGCATTACGTAAAAAACACAAAATTGACATAATGTGTATATTTTATATAAATTATTTTATTAATATTGTGGCAAACCTAACTGTAGTTAATTGTATAAAATAACACATCAAACCAAAATATTTTATTATGTAAAACATTAAAAAACAACACAATTTAAAATTGATTTCATGCAACATTATATGAAGTTTAAATGAATTGTTCAAGCATTATAGACAGATCCTGCCATAAGATTTGTGTATAAAATTATATCTATCCATTCCATTTTGAAGCTTATTTTATCCGTTTAAAAAAAATTATGCTTTAATTAGAAGGCTCGTTGAAGTCTAAAGTTTACTTGTTAGACTTTTTTAATGTCATTTAAAAGTAATGATAAAATATTTCAGAACGCGCAGATAAGTGCGAAATTAATTATTTGAATCAACATGACATTTTATGGTAGTAAAATTTTCAAAATTTGAATTGCAAATTTTTGCATAGTGACTCCCAATTTTTTGGTCTCACACTTAAGTATTATCACTGGTGAAAAAAAAAAAAAACACCTGACTTTACAAATTTTATCAAACATCACAGTATCTTATTTTCAGCTTTAAGATGTTCAACGTGTTTCTCTCTTTGATTTACTTCTACTTGTTTATCAAACTTAAATAAAAATATAAACATAAGGCAATAATAAGTAAATAATAATATAAAAAACAAAATACTTTTTTTTTTTTTTTTTGGTGTGTCCAGCAAAAATATACCTTTAGTTTTGCTGCACTACCTACCAACCTGAGCTCCCATAAGTCCAGTACGCATACGTGGAAGATCTGTATGAGACCAATTACTTCTGGACCAGGGTACGATGTTTTTCAGATCATCGGTAAAGTTGAATTCTTTCAAGCGGTTGTGAACAAACATCCGGACATTCCATGGAAAGTCGTTATGTCTGAAAACAGAACATCAAGTTTTAAAAAATTATTATTTTGTTAGTGACTTTTCAACTTTAAAAAAAATTGCAGTTACATTGCATTTTAATGCATTTTCTGCGTTGATAAAATGTTTGCAAAATAAATTTCAAATCAGACTTAAAGGCGTGGAACACCTTGAACAAAGACTATGTCTAATATCCTAACATACCTAAATATCAACGTTAATTTGTCCAGAATCATTGATTTCTAATTTATTTTTCTGTTACTAAATGGCAGCTTCGGGTTTGTGACGTCTCAGCTCACTAGTCCACGCGCGTGGAAACAGGCGAGTTATGACGTCACAAACCCGCAGCTGTCATTTTGTGAGTGGAAAATAAATTAGAAATCAATGACTCTGGCCAAATCAACATTGATATTTAGTAATGTTAGAAGAATATTGGACATGATTTTTGTTAAAGGTGTTCTATGCCTTTAAGATAATAATGCTGTTCGTAAACCCTCTGTTTTTTTGCTACTAAAATGATGATAAACTTTGGCTATTCAAATATAATGCGCATTTTTTTGGTGCAAGAAAACAAGGGTTACGAACAGCACTATTAATTGTTACCTTATGAATAAATTTGGTTGGATGGATATGTATGTATAGTATGATGGATAATACGTTCAGAAAAGTCCAAATGTTTACAAACTTTGATGTTGCAACGTCATATCACAGAAAAAAAAGTATCTTCTAAAAGCCAATATAGTTGGAAATGTGTGAGCATAATTTCAAATTTATTATATTATTGATAAACTTGCAAAAAATTAATTAGTCACTCAGAGTGCTTTTTTTATCGTGGCAATTTACTACAATTTTGTTTTAATAAATTTACAAAATATCAGTTTTTTTTATCAGTTTAATTAAATATTTTACTATCTAACAAAGGAGTTTATTAATAATAATAATAAAAAAATACAGAAAATTTAACACATAAAATTAAATAACACCAATCGATATTCTGTAATGAATAAAGCCCACATACTCTACCAATATTTTCATTATAAAATCTGACCTACTTTACAAACCTTCAATATAATAACATTAGATATTATATAACAAAATCATCAAAACCAAAATTTGATAATTAAATTTCAAATCAAAGTTCTCTTTATTATATACTCTGTATAACATAGCAGAAATAAAGATAATTAAAGTGAATATGAATAGAGTCCCTCATTATATAAAACAGAAAAAAAATATCCTAAATTAAAACTCATATTTAAACCATTAAAATTACTCACTTAAATTAAAGTTAATTAAACAAAAACATGATTATTCACTCCTTTTGTTTTCATTTTGATATATGGTCATGAGACTTATTATTTTTAATAATTATAATGAATGTATATAAAATGAAATAGTTGTAAATTAGACTCAACGAGTTAAAGTTTAAAAAGGAGTGAAAAAGTGTATGTAATTTTTTATTAAAATTAGGCATAATTATAACGTGTGTCCCCCCCCCCCCCTCCACATAAATTAGTACAAAGAAGTAGGGTACTGACATTAGGATTAAAATACAGACAATTGCAGAACGTAATTTTTACAATAATTTTACAAATGTTTGTTTGTAGCGGGAAAAAAAATAACTAAACAACAACAAAAAGTTTTTTTTTTTTTTTTTTTTTTTTTTTTTTTTTTTTTTTTTGCGTGCAATATTGCCATATTTTTTGCTTGCTATTTTTTTACAATAATTTCATACTTGTTAGTTTGTAGCAGAAAAAAATTATTAATTAAAAAAATGATAACAATTTAAGGATTGTATCTAGATTATATCTAAAATTTCAAAACAAAAACTTCTAAACTTTATGGTGCCATGTAAATGTTAATAATAACAGTTTCCTATAATAAAATTTTTACAACCCGTGATAATCGGAGAGCAAATAATTATTGAAATTAACATGGACTCTAATGGAAGTAAAACTTCAAAATTGAAAATCTAGTAAGGTGATCCCCAATTTGTTAAATTTATTTTAAATACCTATAGCCTAATGTATTACTGTGCAAAATTTTAGATTTTTCTTTATCTTTACAACTATTTAGTCAAATCCCGCAGAATCTAATTTCTCGCCTTAAAAAAACTCATTGCTTTTTGAAATCCCCTTATATATATTTTATATTTTATTTATATTATATTTATTTATTTATTTATTTTTTGGACTCAGATTCTCCAAAAGAAATATAAAATCATATATATATATAAAAAAAAAGATTTATAAATGTATAAATATATCAGGGGTTGTTATATAAAATCAAGAAAGTCATCTGCTAGCAATTTGTTGTTCTTGTTTGGCTCTGGGTCTCATTATTTTCTCACTAAAACCCCATATTTGGAAGTCTTCTATAACCTAAAAATTACTCTTACCCATCTATAAGCGGCGTTTCTTTAAGTATTCTTCTTACAATATCCATACGTTGTTCATCACCTCCAGCTCGAGGTGATACCGCTCGCATCGCTAGGGGAACCCCCAAACCAGCACCAATTGCAGTAGCCACCAGTAGAGCACCAAGAAGTAAGCACCAGTGTTTGGCAGCTACCTCCCAACCTGTGGAGAACACATCAGATATGTAAGAAAAATCATGATAATCAGACGCATTTCCTCCCAATTTTAATGGAGGTTATTGGTTTAAAAAAAACTCTGGAAAAAGTTCTATAGCTTAAAAGCTTAAAACACATAAAAGTATGTCTAGCATCATTTTAATTTTTCCGAAATCAGTAAAGTAGTTTTTTCAAAATTGCAAAAAAAAAAAAAAAAAAAAAAAATCCTTATAAGCGTAATGTTAAATTAGTAGACCCTTAGCTTTCCACGCGTTTCCTCGCGCTCTATGCCGATAAGCTCCCTTACAGTAATGGTCCATTACTAACATAACAACACTTTAAACGGGTTAACTGTAAAATAGCTAAAAATATTTATTGATAAAACACACACGAAAGAATAAATTACGTCATTTATATTTAATATATTAATGCCGTACAACATAATATTTATGCAAACTTAACATAGCTATTATGCAGTATAGCATAGCTTATGTTATATATTATTTAACAAAATTTGAAGTAAATTAGCTATAGTATATAATTATTGCATATTTATTTTTGTTTGTGCAAGATGGATCCTTTATACATATAATACATATTTTTGTTATATATATTATAAAGATACTAAGAAGCTTACATTTTGGGTCATTTTCTAAATTCTCTTTGTAAAAAATAAGTCCTATGTTATACCAGTTATATTATTATTATATATATATATATATATATATATATATATATATATATATATATATATATATATATATATATATATATATATATATATATATATATATATATATATATATATATATATATATATATATATATATATATATATATATATATATATATATATATATATATATATTTACGAAATCTTTAGTACAAGAATTTTAAGTCTCTCTTACAAGAATGTAACTGCACTTAAAAAATAAAATTTCAATAAGAAAAAAAAAAAGCTAAGTTAATTTCTTATATTTATAGGTTTGATCTAATTTTTGTTTTAAAACATCCTGATGAAAATTTTACGTTTCCATATAAATTTTCCTCTTCTTTCTTTCTCTCTTGTGTTTTTTTTTTTCTTCTTTTAACACACCATTTTGTCCATTAGTTTGTAATATTTCATTTTTTTAGAAGTCAAAAGAAGATGGGAGTAAAAAACTTTTAAAAAGAAGGGATAATGACTTGAAATCTCTCTCTCTCTCTCTCTCTCTCTCTCTCTCTCTCTCTCTCTCTCTCTCTCTCTCTCTCTCTCTCTCTCTCTCTCTCTCTCTCTCTCTCTCTCTCTCTCTCTCTCTCTCTCTCTCCCTCTCAAATCTCAAGATAACTCTGTCAAAAGAAAAGAAAAAACTGTCTTAAGTACTCAAAAAGACTCAACGATATGTTATACGTCAAAAATCTTGTGGTCATTTCTTAATACTTTTTTTTTTTTTTTTTTTTTACTCTCTACCTGATATATTTCTATAAAGATGGTCATTTTCAACACTAAAAATATTGGAAGTTACAACGAGATAGATTTATTATAGCTATAAAAAATAATAGCGTCTCTCTCTCTCTCTCTCTCTCTCTCTCTCTCTCTCTCTCCCTCTTCACTCCTGATAAATTTTCCAGACAGCAAACGCAAAGGACTGAATGCATTTCCAACTGCATTTTTCATCTCTTTTCATATTAAGTGAGAAAAATTACATTTTTCTTCTTACTATTATATATAATAAAAAAGAGTAAAAAAAAAAAAAAAATCATGGGAGCAACCTTTTTTTGATGCAATTTTATTTTTTCTCCTTTTCGCTATACAAACGTATGATTACTTTTAGTTAGTGTATTACAACATGTAATTTGAATAAACTTAATTACGTAATTTATGTTGTTTTTATGTCGTAAAGCATAAATGTTGATATTTTAGAATTGCATAAATAATTATACACAGTATAACCATAGTATAAGTAATATACTTATACTATGGTATAACTAAAATAAAACAATTTTTGTTTCATATTACGGAAATTATGAATAAATGATACTGAAATCTAATTAACATAATTTTTACTTATTTATTTTTGAACATCTATAAAGAAAATTTTTATCAACTTAAGTCAAAGTTTATAATTATTGTATACGTAAAAATGATTAAATTGTATTAATATCTACCCACCATAAATTACTTTTTAAAATTAGCTTTCACGATCTCACTTTTGATTATAACTTTTAAAATTATCTGATACAGCATAATTTGTGATATTTTTTTTCTAAGCGTGATAATATAAATAAATAAAAAAAAAGCAGTTTAGAAACCTCCTTCGTGGATAAAAAAATATACGTTTTATTTATTTCATGTAGCATAAAAATTACTCGTTTTATTTTACATCAATAGGCTGTTTACAGTAATTACTGTCATGCTTTTGTAGTAATGTCACTATGCAATATATCATAAATTATGTGGTTTTGAATATATTATGTTGCTTAATAATTAACTGCAGACGTGTTTTTTTTTTTTTTTTTTTTTTTTTTTTTTTTTTTTTTTTTTTTTTAACAGTTTATATATATTTTTTTTTTCAGTATAAGTTTGTATTATCTTCAATAGCATGTGTGCCAAATTTCAAAACGATTTGTCCATCGCTTATGTGGGAAAATTTATCACATGGTGAGCATAGGACTTTCTATATTTCCCATGTTAATTTTTTTACCACATAACCGATGGACAAATAGATTTAAGATTGGTACACAAAAACTTGTGTAAAGAGGAAGTTCAGGGGTTACAACATGGCTTCTTCAATGTTAGATAATGAGACAAACTCTTCAAAAACTCACATATGATGACCCAAAGCCCTTCCTTAGCCCCATGGTAGCCCCTTAAACTTGCACTTATCTTGTGAAATATGCAAATCGCAACAAACTTTTCTATAGTAAATTTTTCTGTGACGTAAAAGATACGGGACAAGTTGCATATCTCTCAGGACGATCTCAAGTTTGCGGGGCTACAAAAGTGCTTTGGGTCATCATATGTCAGTTTATGAACAGTTCTTCTTATTATCTAACATTAAAGAAGCCATGTTGTAACCACTGAACTTTCTCTTTAAACTTGTTTTAAAATCCCCCCTCTTACCTTTTGAGTCAGTTTTGCTGCTTGTAGAACTAAAAGATTCTCTAACATTGAGAGCTCCTAAGCTTCCCATCATGGGTCCAAAACTTGGTGCTCTGCTTAGAGGTCGACTGGGGGGAGGTAGCAGTAACTCTCTTACAGGAACCGCACGTCCATTGCATCGTGCTGAGGGAGGCATGGGAGGTAAGGGGGGTCCCAGGGGCCCATGGTGGTGATGAGCGGGGGCCACGTCTGGTAGATCTGACATACATGCCTGTCAACACAAGAAAAATAAAATATGTTTTTAGAATTGGTTTCTGGATATTTCCAACTATTTTTAACTTAAAGGAGTAGGGTACCGACGTCTGCCATTAGACTCAAACTGTTAAAAAAATCGGAAATTTTGCACAATGATACTTCAGGTTTTAAATATATAAAAAATTTGGGGGGTCACCGTGCAAATTAATTTTATATAATTTTTTTAACTTTTAAGCCCATAAGACCCAATGTTAATTTCAATAATTTTTTTCTTTTTCGGGACAGTCAAACATCATGAAATTTTTATCATGGCTAGGTGTGACCCTTAGCTACACAATGATACCAAATTTAGACCCAAAACTCTTCTAGTTTTTGAGATATAAGGTCGGTACCCTACTCCCTTAGTGTACACATGATTAAGAAGAAGTGATCCAGTTTTTGTTAGAAAACAATTTCTATGATGTTCTAAAAAATTACTCAAGTGCCAATACAGGAAATGTATTTGTAACACATAATATTTAAAAACCTTAAAACGTCACTATTATTAATTTTTTTTTTATTTGTGTATTGAATTGATAAATACTAACTTGCAGAAGTATTATTTTAGCCATCTCAAAAATCAAAATAATGTGCTAAAAAAGGTACTTTAAAAAATTATAAAAAAAGAAAAAAAAAATATAATTACGTATATATATATATAAAGTGGGAAAAATGTTTTGCAAATTATTATTATTTTTCTACAATACGTGATTTAAATTTTATTGAAAATTGTATAAGAATATATTATTCGCATAAAAATAATAATGAGATGACTGAAACTATTTAATAAAATATATTGTATTACTTTGAATTTTTGTAACCAATACGGTATTATGATCAATAAAAAAAAATTGAAACTGAAAGAATGTTTAAATTTAAAAACTCGTTATAAATTTGCAATGTTATTCTTATGAGAAAAAAGCACCCGTATGATCTGAATGGCAAAATATAATAAATTATTTTAATCGTGTGCTCAAGGAAAGTAAATGCTCCAGATCTTGGTTGACACTATGGTATAGGGTGATTGCATTCATTTTAAAGTAGACGCCATATGTGAGCACTTAAACATCATGGGCTTTGGTATGAGAAAATAACACATTTTTCCAGTTTAAAAATACTTAAGTTGTAAAGTAAAGTGAATCTCAACAACAGTGATTGACTGACCAACAAAATACGACACATTCATTGGTTGATCTTGTTTTTTGAGCCAACAAAACTGAGTCACATAAGGAGCATGGAACTTTTTTTGTGGAGTTTCTTTCATTATTATCAAGTTCAAAATTCTAAACGAAGAAATAACAATGATCGCCCATATGTATAAACGTAGTAAACGGGTTACGACATCATATCCAGCTGTTTATAACAAAGGAACATTTTTGAAGCCGGCTCAATTTTTGTGTGTAGTTTACAGAACGAGCTTACGTTGATACATAATATGTTCAATCATTGTTATTTCTTCTTTTAGAACTTCGAACTTGATAAGAATTAAAGAAACTTCCCAAAAAAAGTTTCAGTCTCAATATGCGACTCACTTTTATCGGCTCAAAAAACAAGATCAACCAATGAATGTGTCTTATTTTGTTGGTCAGCCAATTACTGTTATTGCGAGATTCACTTTACTTTACAGAACGAGATTAAGAAATATTTCTGAGCATCATTGCTGTTAACAGGTTGAAAATTTTGAGTAAAATAATAATAAGAAAAAAATTAACTAATTTTCTAAAGAAAATAGCGAAAAACCTCGTTTTGTCCTATGCTGAGCAATGTTATTTATTACTCCAGTATGGGCGTCGAAGCGCATTAAATATGACGTAATGGTAATGCGCAGATAGCCTATGCAAAGATACTTTTTGTAAGTATAGAGAAATGAAGCTCCAACATTTATATATATATATATATATATATATATATATATATACACGATGTTCTGAGAGTTCACTCTAGAAGGCTTATTTGGAAATATCTTCTTTATCCTTCTTTTTTAAGATAAAGATGGTATATAATGCTATAGTTTTTTCCCAGATTTATTTAGAATATAATATTACAAATTTTCATGTAATTTTGAAAAAGAATAATTGAATACCATTACCATATCGTAATATATCTTATAATTAAACCACCAAGTTATAAATGATATTGTCTGGCAATTTTTATTGCCTCTCCTCGCAACTTTAAAAAATAATTTGAAATATTTTTCGATGCTTCAAAAAAACTAGTACAAAATTGAGCTGCATTAGAATACTTTTTTAAACTTAGAAAAAAAGTGTTTTCTAATTCTATATTAAAAATATATGTAAAGTATATAAATTATGTATACGTATTTCAAGCAATATAATACATTTCTAGTAATAGTTAATAATTTCTGATAAAAAAATTAGGTAGATTTGTATGGAAAGTGTTACCAAGCCTTAATAATGCCATAAAAACAATAAAAACAATTAATAATTTGGGTGCCTTAATAATGTTATGATTTATTATTAATTTAGACGATACTGAGTTATTGATTAGGGTCCCTGGAAAGATGACTTCTAGGGATCTTATCATTTGTTATCTATAAATTTTTGAACTCATTTTTTAGAATATAATAAAATAAATGTCTGCAAACAAATTTTTTTATTATTTTATTAGTGAAAAGGCCGATAATTAATGTAATACATTTTATACCATTTTTAAAAGGTGAGGTAAATGAAAAAAAAAACTCGTTAATTTGGTTATTTATTTTTATTATTTTCAAGTCTTGTTGAAACTAGGCAATAATTTTCATGCATAATAAATTTGCCTGTATTAAATTTACATTGAATTAAATTTCAAACAGTTAAATATTATTGTTATTTGAAAATATTGTTCCGTGTAAGAAAAGGTTATATATTATACTGAATTATTCTGAAACATAGATAAAAATGTATAATAATAACTTTTCAATAAATACATAAAATAATGTATAACTGATGAATGATAATTTTTAACAATAATATATACACAAAAATAATAACAAAAATAATAACAACTACCCAACACGAATTTCAACACAAAAATTACCACACATAACTTTGTGACTACCGAACACAATTGAAGTTTCCGCAGTAGCTTTTATACATTAGTTCATCTCCTATAGTGGGAATGTCAGATGTAGAATGCGCGCCACTTCAGCGCCTGGAGTAGACTGCAAGAACTAGACTCGTGATATAATGATATTATAATGTGCAGCAAATCACAAGTTCTTGCAGGCTTCTCCAGACGATGAATTGACGCGCATTCTATATCTGACATTCTTATATAGATGTATAGGAGATGAACTACTGTATAATAAGCTATACTGACTGCTTATGTTTACTCAAAATGCGGAAAAGGAAGTGGCCGGAAAAGGAAACCACGTGTCGGTAAAAGTGGAAGGTAGCTCAGGCCTAGCTTGCTGCTGCCACCAACTTTTCTCCCACTTTTACCATCACATAATTTCCTCTTCCGGCCACTTCCTTTTCCGTTTTTTGAGTAAACATAAGCAATCACTGTCTATACATTTCTACACACATTTTATGTAAACCTATAAAAAAAGGAAAAGGAAGTGCCGGAAGGGGAAATCATGTGACGGTAAAAGTGGGAGAAAACTTCATGCCAGCAGCAAACTAGGTGTGCTTCTGTTTACTCAAAATGCGGAAAAGGAAGTGGCCGGAAAAGGAAACCACGTGATGGTAAAAGTGGGAGAAAACTTGATGCCAGCAGCAATCTAACCTTGAGCTACCTGGAGCTACCTCCCATTTTACCATCACGTGGTTTCTTCTTCCGGCTACTTCCTTTTCCGCATTTTGAGTAAACAGACGCACTCAATGTCTGATGCTCCTCCCATCACGTGGTTTCCTTTTCCGGCACTTCCTTTTCCGCTTTTTAGCTTTACATAAAATGACCGCTTATGTTTACTCAAAATAAGGAAAAGGAAGTGCTGGAAGAGTAAACCTAGTGACGGTAAAAGTGGGAAAAAAGTTGGTGCCAGCAGCAAGCTAGGCTTGAGCTACCTCCTAATTTTACCGTCACGTGGTTTCCTCTTCCTTTTCCACATTTTCAGTAAACATAAGAGGGTAAAAATGCTACTTTCACTTTAACCATTAAGTGATTTTAATTTATGGAACTACCTTTTTCTATTTTTAGAGTAAATTTAAGCACTCATTACTGATATTTTCTTAATTACAAATAGAAAAAATATACAAATATAATATATTTAAAACATATCATCATCTTGGATTGTACTCTCAATGGCATTAGAACCATGGGGGTCAAAAGAATGATAATATTTCTCCAAGTTAGATTTACAAATAGAACTAGGTGACATTATATAACTTCCCCTGCCAGATAATTCTAAATTAACATCATGTTTAAATGTACTTAAATTAAGAAACCCTTTTGAACGGAAATCTATAATTTGAAATTTCCATAGAGTAAATGGACTTAATAAATAATCACCATTAGATATTTTAATTAAATTTCTATTTTGATATACAGGTTTTTGTTGTAAATCTTTATCAAATGAATAAGAAAATGAAATAATTTCAGGAATTTCCATATCAAAATATTTATTATCACATTTATAATGTAAATTACCTATAATTGTCATATTTAATTTATAATTTTTAAGTATATTATTTAATTCCGTTTGATATTTTGTATTTGAAGTTATAAACTTTAATTCAATAAAATTAAATTTTATAGCATTTCTATTAATAATACCTTTTAAAATATCTGCATTTAATATAATCTCTTTACCAGATAATAAATCTTGTATTTCTTTTTTATAATATCCAAATTCCCATTTGTAAAATGAATCATTTGAGTGAAAATTACCTTCAAAAATTAGAGAACTGATTTCGTGATTTAAAATATATTTTCTTTTTTGTATTCTCTTACTAATTTCATTGATGTTTACACTCAAAAGATCCGTTAATATTTCTAAACTACAATTTATACAGTTTGATTCTAATAATTCTTCATTATTAAAAAAAGTTTCTGCAAATGGAAATAAAAATTGTTTAATAGTTTTGATAAATGTTTTATATTGATTATTTAATATATTAGATATAGTTTTAAATTCTAATTTATTAAATATTATTTGATATTTTGGATTATTAAAAGTGATTGACCTTGCTTGATAGCCAGTATTTGTGATTAAATCGTAAAGTATTTGTCTTTCTTGATATATTTGAAAATTATCATATAAAGATATTAACAAATTAATAAGATTGGAAATATCATCAAATAATGCTATGAAATCTTTTTCAATTTTAAATTCTTCTGTTAAAGATTCCACAAATATTTGAATATCTTTTAAATTTTTTTGCATTTCTAATTTACTTATTAAAAGCTGTGAACGTGAATTTTTATTAAGTTTATTTTCTAGTAAATTTAATTCATTTATAATTTTTTTTAAAAAAATAGTAATTTTATCAAATTTATTATTATATTGTGAGATTTGTGAAATTTGTTCATCTACTTCTATTATCATTAATCGTACATTTTCTAATTCTTCTATTTGGCGTGGAGTTTCTAATTCATGTTTATAATTGCTATCAAAAGTAAAATTAGATTCTGAATATATTGAAATTGAGTCTAAAAAATCTATCTTTTTTTGAGTGGCTTTTTTAATTGATGAAGGATATTTATTAAGTGGGATAGTTATATTTTTATTTTCCAAAAAATTTATAGAATCAGATGCAGTTTTGAAACTACTGTGAATAATTGGAAGTTTAGGCAAAGATTCAAATAAATTACCAAAAATACTTAAAACATGAGAAATTATTTGAACTATTTCATTTTTAGCTAATTCACCTTCAGCTGTTACAAGTTTATCTCGATTAAATTCCATATTTTCTTGTAATGAAATAATTTCTGTTTTTATTTTATTTTCTATAGTTAATACTTTTATATCCAATTTATTTAATTTTTCACTAAATAATATTTTAATAATACGATTGATTTCCATTAACTTATTTTCAGTAATAGATAAATATTTTTCTTTAATTTTATCAATCATCAATAAACCTTTTTTAATTTCAAAATTATTAACATATACTTTAAGATTTTCAATATAGATATCAATATTTATTATAAATTCTGCTGGATTTTTATTTAGTAATAATTTACTCTGTATGCAAGATCGAAGAGAAAATAATAGTAATAGTTCTTGTGCATCAATAAAACTTCGATTCTGAAATGTTAATGATATTCTTTCTTGTAATGATTTATATAATTCTATATCAATTTCTTTACTAATAATATTATAATTTAATTCTAATATTTCAAATTCATCAATATAATCCACTACACTATATTTTTGTATTATTTTTATATCATTTAATATAAATTCATTTAATTTTAATAAATTAGAATGTTCTTTAGATATAGTAATAATATTAGATCGAAAATTATTAATTACGTTTGGTATATGTATTACAGGTTTTGATGGAATTGTTTCTACTAATTTATCAATACAAATTCCAGTTTCCTTACCCGAATCAAATCTACTTACATTTGTTGACCAATCTAAATAGCAAGTACCTTCTGAATATATAGCAACAGAAAATGTTTGAACAAAATGTTTTTTAAAGAATTTAATAATTTTTAAGCCACCTATACCACCTTTACCTATTTCACCATTATTACCATTATCACCCTTTTTCTGAATTACCTTTAAAATAGAACTATCTTTAAAATTTATTAAGTGATTACCATGATTTCCGCCAATACCACTTCTACCCCCACATCCACCATTACCACCATTACTACCCCCGGTACCTTTTTTAAAGCAATCAAATTTTTGGACACTTCCTAAACCATAATGTACAATTTTAAGAAAGCTACATCTAAAATTCTGATTTTCAGGAACTTCTCTATAAATTGCACTACTTATTCCAAATGTGAAAGCTGCTATATCAGTCCCAGTATGACACATTCTAAACATGGAAATATCAGGTTGTATACTAGATTCTCCTTCTTTTCCATCACCACCTTTTTCTCCATCCCCACCTTTACCTCCAATTAAATTAATTACTAAATTTTGACTGTTTTTAATTGTATTACCTATAGCAATAAAATTTCCAGATGCTTTTCCAGGATTACCTGATTGTCCATTTAAACCATTTCTATCTAAGTTAGATCTTAATTTTGAATCTTTAAAAGGAGTAATGGGAATACCATTTTTACCTTTTAAGGTAATATATCTTTTACCAATAATTTCCCAATGTAAAGCTAATATACTTAAATCCTCTCCATTGTTTAAATTTATATTTTCATCGATACTAAATAAATTTGTTACAAAAATTTTAACACTTTTTATATCTTTACTATATTTATTAATCACTTGATTTACGGAAGATGAATTTAAAAAATTTGCAATTAAAATAAACTCACTATTCATTATATTAACTTTTAAATAAGATTTATTCATAATATAATAATTAATAATTGAATTTAAATGATAAATTAAAGTATTTTTATTCAAATGGTTTTTTTCTTTAATTTCTTGATAAACATTTGAAATACAAGGTATATCAAAAATACTTTCACTTAAAAAAAATTCCACGTTATTTATATTTATTGCATCAATTTGAATCCAATTTGTTACCTTACTGTTTGAATTTTTATATCTATGTTTTGAAAGATATAAATATAGATCATCTATACAAGATCCCCAATTTAATATAGTATTAAAAGAAAGAAGTGGTTTATGCATTTTAAGAGAAACAGTATTTAAATCCATTTGTTTGTTAACAAAGGCACTTATACCTGTTGAAATTTCTATTAAAGTATTAAAATATTTAAAATTAATATCAATTTTATCATAATTTATATTTAAATGAGTTAATATATATTTTAAGCTATTTTCATCGGTTTCTTTTATAACCAAAAAATGAAAATAGGAATCATTAAGTTTTTGATATTCTGTTTGTAAAATATGATGAAATGATTTCAGATTAAATCCAGTACTTAATTGTTTATCGATACTTTTAAAATATATATTGATAATATCTTCGAGTTTTTTATCCATTAGATATTGAATTTTTTTGTTTACTACTAGAACATATTGTTCATCGTCTTTTGTTATAGAAAAATTAATATCATCTTTATTTTTATTAGTAAAGCTAATATTATTTATGGTAGTAAGTAACATTTTTCTTGATTTCTCTTTTTCCAAATTTGAAATACTAAAATAAGCATATTTAAATATACCTAATTTTATATATCGTGATTTAATTTGCGTTAAGAAAATATTTATGATAGAAATTTTTTTCTTGATATTATTTACATTGCTTGTAATATTTTTTGAAATACTAAACTCAAAATCACCTTTAATAGAATATAGTAAAGATATAAATTCCTTTTTTAAAAATTCTTCGTTTAATGGATTCCTACTTTCAATTTTCCTTCCATAAATAAAATTATCAGGTATAGTAACAATTAAAGCTATACTATCTGAAAAAGTATTAACATTATCAAGTAAATTTACAGCTTCTTGGAGTAAATTTGAAATTTCTACTTTTTTATTATTTTTTGAGAAAGAAACAGTAAAAACTATTTTTATGTTTACTGCTTTATCAAATATATTTTTCATGAAATATTTAGAAACTATGTTCATGCTTGAATTAAGTTTATCATTCATAGCAGGACAGTTATAATAAACATTTTGGGTTTTAGAATCAATAAATAATTCTGGAAACATTGATTTTGTGATTTTGTTACTCTCATAATTTTCAATAAATTCTGATGTACTATTTTTGCCAAATAGAAAGTGTACTAGATAATTCTTACCTGAATTTAAATTTCCTAATATAAAAGTAACATTTTTATTTTCAGTAAATGTAATTTGAGATTGCCCTAATTTAAAATACTCCAGTGTTCTTTCAATTTCTGTAGAATCTTCATCACTTGGTTTGGCATGTGCTGAAGTTTCAATTTCACTTTCTTGTGTTTGTACAAAGGTATAAACAGAACAAAAAATCACACCTGTAAAGAAATAAAACATTTCAAAATTTCATTGACATTTTATGTAAACATATAAAAACAGGAAAAGGAAGTGCCCTAAGCGGAAATCACGTGACGGTAAAAGTAACCACTTAAATGATTGCTTATGTTTACTCAAAATGCGGAAAAGGAAGTGACCGGAAAAGGAAACCACGTGACGGTAAAAGTGGGAGGTGGCTCAGGCCTAGCTTGCTGCTGGCACGAACTTTCTCCTAATTTTACCGTCACGTGGTTTCCTTTTCCGGTCACTTCTTTTTCCGCATTTTGAGTAAACATAAGCAATCAATGAGTGTTTATGTTTCCTCAAAATACTGAAAAGGAAGTGCCGGAAGAGGAAACCACGTGACGGTAAAAGTGGCAGGTAGCTCAGGCCTAGCTTGCTGCTGGTATCAACTTTTCTCCCACTTTTACCGTCACGTGGTTTGCTCTTCCGGCACTTCCTTTTCCTGCATTTTAAGTAAACATAATGGGTAAGTATGAGAAAACTTCGCGTCAGCATCATAAGCTAGGCCTGAGCCACCTCCCACTTTTAACATCACGTGTTTTCCTTTTCCACTTTTAAGTTTTACATAAAATGACATATTGACTAATAAAGGAACAATAACTGTGTTCTTTTGTTCGATTTAAGTCACATCCACTTCCGTTTCTATTACTTACTACACATGCGCTGTACGTTGAAACGGAAGCATGTGTGAGCGAAATTGCTAGAAGTCGGCCTCAAAACAATTATTTGTCAATATTAGTAAATTATTATAATATATTAGTCAATTATTAGTCACTAGTAGTAGTGATAATGTGGCATAGCGATCCCTTATAAATTTATTTATTTAAATTTTTTTTTTCATTTATTTATATTTATTGATCAGGGAATATAAAATAATAACTTCATAATTATGCTAGCTCATTTTAAGTACAATTTATTTAAAACAGCATAATCTATAATATGCTATATTTCATTATTCAGAGTTACGAGTCAGCTGCCTTCATAGCATGGTAAAACCATATCCCTATACTGCAATGTGTTTTATATCAGCTCGACAGATTGTATAGAAAAGTTGATAGTCTTTTACGACTTTGTAAAAATGAGAATTATTTTATGTTGCTGCCACAAAAAAAAAGTAAAATAAAGAATATTAAGAATAAAAAAATAATAATAATAAAGATAGCCTTTGACATCCATGCATGCTATCACCTTTGACGCCCATATTGAAAGATATATATTATAAGTTCAAAGTGGAAAAATACTCAAGCATGCATTACTATCTACTTGTTGTCTCTTACTGCTAGACGCGAAGTAGATATCTTTTTTTTTTTCTAAAGAAATTTTTATATAATGTTATTGACGATTCTATATTTGTATCCGAGATTAGCATTCAAGTACTCAAAAAAGTATTTAAAAAATCAGGGCTTACTTCTATTGCTTAAATAAGTAAACAAACAAACAAGCAAACAAACCAACAAATAAACAAACAAACAAATAATTAGGACTTTATATAATGTAAGAAATTACAGTGTCAAAAGCTTTCCCATAAAATTTAATATTTCGTGTTAAGGCGGTGGGGGACCGACTTGGACCGGAAATCGCTAAAAGAAGAACTATATTTTCCCAATAATTTTTTGTACATGATTTAATTCCAATAAAACAAACGCTATAATTTTCAAATAAAATCAAGTAAATTTAAAAAAGATTTTTTTTATACCAAAAAAATTTTTAATGATATTTTTAATTGTAAAAAAGTTGCTAATTTGACTAAAATTTCCCGCTCAAATTTTAATTTTCACGTTTACATGTTATCTTTAAAGTGTAATAACTTTAATATTTGATCGTGTTTTCACATGTTTGACATAGCTAAATTTTTAAATAACACTTTTTCTTTACTTTGTGTTATTATTATTATTCGCAACCGTCCTAGTTTGCGAGATATCAGTCGGTCACCTAACCCCTTAACAAGATTTAATATAAGCTAACGCATATGATTTATATCATACAGCACTCACTTGTTTTTCAAGTCAACCATTTTAATAAGTAATAAAAAAAATATATAAACTTACAGAAAATTATGTTAAAATTCTTCATTTTCTTGCAGTATTTGAATATCTATTGTGTACGTAATTCAGTTAGATTCCAAATCCATTTTTAGTATTGGTATTGGCAGATACAAACATTTGTCTATAGAAAAAGAAATTATGATGTTTTAGTTTTTAAAATTACGTTACATTGACAAATATAAGTACTCAAATGATACTGTTCGTAAACCCTGTTCGTAACGATCTTTTCGCGTCAAGATGAAGCTACTACACTTTACAAATATCCGAAGATTGAACGATCTACACTTTACAAAGTCACGGCTACCTGGAGCTTTTGCTATATAAAACAGGTAGGTGAAGCTCCATAGGTAGCCGCAAATTTGTAAAGTGTAGGTCGTTCAATCTTCGGAAATTTGTAAAGTGTATAGTAGCTTCATCTTTACGCGAGAAGATCGTATTGTTATTCAAATTTAGTGCGTATTTTTTCCAGTTAAAAAACATGATTTACGAGCAACACTATATACTAGCTATGACCCCCAGATATTTCAGCAAAATTTATTCATAATAACACAATTTTTGCTATACTAAATATTTATGCTGGATACAACTAAGTTGCATAGCATAAATATTTATGCAATTCTAAAATATCACCATTTATGCAATATTATACTACTGTACAAATGATGTAAATGAAATGAAAAACAAATTACGTTATTTATTTTATTCAAACACCATAGAAGTTTTTTTTTTTTTTAATTTTTTATCTGAAGTGGATTGGAAAAAACTAAACAGATTATTAACTTTTTGTATTAAAAGTAGAATTAATTTTTGTTTATCATTTTTTGTAAGAATTTTTTTTATAGAAAAACCCAATCATGTATCAAACAAAATAAATTCAATTAAAATAATAAATAATAAAAAAAAAACTTTCAATCCACTCTTTTTGTTTACATTATTTTTCTATAAAAAATGCTTTATCATATTTTATATTTATAATATGATCATTGATCATAATCATTGATCATAACCATTGATCAGTAATTCATTATAAAACTGACAAATAGACTACAATAAAAATAGCATATTATTAATGTTTCGTTTTAACTAATTAAAATTTGAATAACTAAACTTTTTTAGTTTTCATTCAAACATTATATTTTATAGAAAATTGTATTTCTTTGTAAGTAAAATTATTTTTGCTTTTTCTTTGTGTTATTACATATATATATAAATATATATATATATATATATATATATATATATATATATATATATATATATATATATATATATATATATATATATATATATATATATATATTAAACACTATATTGAGTCTATATATTTATTTCAATTCAACATTGATCCATTACTTGATTAAAAATTTCAATTTTTACTATGCTGTACTTACATATATATATTTTTAGTTTTTAAAACTGGTTAAGCAATGAATATCCAGTCTTAGCTCCTTTTTAACTGAGCAGTAACTGCAGGGTTTCAAATCAAGCAAATTTTTATTTTGCTCATTGATCATAATAATCTTTGCCCTTTTGTATTTTTTTTTCCCCAGTTTGAACTTTCAACCTACTGTTATCTTTTTTAATCCCTTTAAATAAATTTAAATCACTTATCAATCAAATTAGACATTGGTTTCTTATCTTATAGCCAGCTAAAAAAATGTAAACAAATATTTATATACAAAAATCACGCACAAAATTATATATGAAACTAAATTATTATTATAAAGTGAATTGATTTTTAATTTTCTAAAATGCTATATTATTTTAATATAATTAGAAAACTACGTAACTATGTTTAATTCTGTATAATTTTAAATGCATACTGTAATGAATCAAATTCTCAGTACTGTGTGTATCATCAATGCATTTATCACACTGCATGACTATTTTTGGTTGACTGTGAATAGATATCATTATGTAAATAATAAATATTTTAATGATTTATTTCTCAGATTATTATTGTAATTTATAAGAAGTTAGATGACTTTGAATACTCTGTTCTCATTTTAATGCAGCTCTTTCCTTCTTCTGCATATTAAATGAAGCAACTCTTCTCTCTCTCTCTCTCTCTCTCTCTCTCTCTCTCTCTCTCTCTCTCTCTCTCTCTCTCTCTCTCTCTCTCTCTCTCTCTCTCTCTCTCTCTCCACTCTCTACATCTACAGTAACCAGGGTGTTGATTTCCATACTTCCTTCAACCGCAATATCTAATTTACTTAGTTACAGAGACCCAAAGTAAAGAGGGAAACATAACTAAATTGAACCCAACTTCATTTGATTACATATAAAACAATCGATATAGAGAGTGAAAGACACACACATACACACTTTCATAAATATAAGAAAACCTATACATTTTAAATGAGAATTATATTGATTTATATTATAATAATATAAATATTTAATTATTTATGGGTATATAGTATCGATTTCATATTATTTTATATAATATAATAATTTTTACATGGTATTTTTTTTTAATAAATCCTTTGAATGAGTACTATAATAATGACACACCCTAATATGTATTTTACATTTAAATATTCATGTTTGTAATGTATGAAATATCATGTATTCTTATTAATAACTTTTCTTTTTTCTTCTTTCAATCATATTTTAGCTAACAGGGGAACGATTGATTCGGGGCGGACTTTGGGCTATTTCCGGTCACATTCGCTTCCGTTTTGATGTCCTGCACTTGCGCAGAGGGTCAAAACGGAAGCGGGTGGACAATATTGCTCGGAGTCGGCCTCGAGGTGGTTATTACCTCGTTATAGTCTATTATTAATAAGTAGCATTAGTATGTAACATAGTAAATAAGTTGACAATTCTATGTAAAACCGTATACAAATGTAATTTATTATGTTTGATTGTAGGAGAGTGGAAATAAAAATATTTTGAATTTGAATTTGAAAAAAAGAAAAAAATAGTTAATTTATGCTTCAATGCACATTTTTATAAATGCATAAAGTTTATTAAGTAACTCAAATTAGGAAATGTTGCACTGATTTAAACTACTACCGTATAGTGATGCAGAAATTTATACTAGATGTTTTTTACAATACAAAGAAAGTATGATCACTAAGCTTGAAACAATGAAAAAAAAAAAAAAAAAATGTTGTCAGTTGGATTTACAAAATAAATTAAATAATACTCTTTAACGTATTATGTATGCTATAATACTTATATATAGAAAGTATAGCTAGCAACCTAAGCTAATGCTTTGTATGTACATAATTATGTATTTTATTATACAGTATGACTGTATGATGAGAAAAATCAAGTTTTTCTGTATGAAAATTAATTTTCTGTTCTTTGTATAATATGTTATTTAAACGGAATTAGCAGAACTATTATTCATTTATTTATTTCTGTAAAAAAAAAACAACTTATTCATGCATAATGCAAATGTTGGCTAGTTTGAGGCAAAAATAAATAAATTATAAAATGGGTAGGGAAAATCAGCTTTTGAAAAAAAAAAAAAAAAAAAAAAAAAAGCACAATTTATAAATTTGTGTAAATAGACGTATTTTAATTGTTGCTGGAATAAATATACGTCTTTTTATTGAACATTTTACGTCTATTGTGAAACCTACTTAAAAATTTTACTTAAGTCAATAAATATTATGTTTTTTATGTTACATCAAAATTTGTATAATAATGATTTCAACATAATGAGTCCGTCCACAAATAAGACTCTAAAATTAATTTTTTTTTTTTTTTTTTTTTTTTTTGCCATTTTTAGATTTCAGCTATTTTCATGTTTATATGATTTTTTATATTATAATTTTTATATATGTGCATTTTTTTAAAGTTATATACATATTTTTTTATACATCTAAATTGTGTTTTTCTCATAAGAACAACATTGAAATTTAGTGCAATCTTCTGAATGATATTTTTTTTTATCACAATCATGTATTACATATTTTTATGATAATATCATATTTTTTCTGATCTACCGTGAACTCTGCCTAGTGCTGAATCAATAAAGATATTAATATTATTATGATATTTTTATGCTTTTTAATAGAGATTGTATGCAATCAGGTTATTATAATATCCATTCCATGCAATAAGTATTTCTTGCTTAATATTTGAAAATAGTACACTAATAAACAATCCATTATTTACAATCATTTTTATATAAACTTTATTTTTAATTCAATAATATTATTTCATCTCTGTTCTTTAAAATAAACAAAATTCTCCCCTAAAGCTAAAATTGAGATAGGAAAGTCAGCAACCTTTAATAATCTTTTGAGAAAACAGAACATTTCTAACTATATAAGGTTACTCAAACGTAATTTTAATGTTTCACATCACTATTCACTATTATTTTAACCATTTAGATTTACATGAACCAAAGCATAGCATAGCATAGCATAGCATAGCATAGCATAGCATAGCATAGCATAGCATAGCATAGCATAGCATAGCATAGCATAGCATAGCATAGCATAGCATAGCATAGCATAGCATAGCATAGCATAGCATATAGCATAGCATAGCATAGCATAGCATAGCATAGCATAGCATAGCATATAGCATAGCATAGCATAGCATAGCATAGCATAGCATAGCATAGCATAGCATAGCATAGCATAGCATAGCATAGCATAGCATAGCATAGCATAGCATAGCATAGCATAGCATAGCATAGCATAGCATAGCATAGCATAGCATATAGCATAGCATAGCATAGCATAGCATAGCATAGCATAGCATAGCATAGCATAGCATAGCATAGTAGACAAGCTTCTTATTTTCATTACTAATATTATGAAAATTAATTTTCTGTTCTTTGTATTAAATATTTAAAGCTTTTGTATAGTACGGCGTGTAATTTTTTTTATTTTTATTACACATCATATAAGTTTCTTTGATTTAAAACTGGGACAAATTTAGATTGAAATATATAAAGAGCATAAATTTGATGAAGGGGATAACTGAATAGAATATGAAGTTTTAAAACTTTTGACGTGTGTGTGTGCGTTTGAGAGAGAGAGAGAGAGAGAGAGAGAGAGAGAGAGAGAGAGAGAGAGAGAGCAAAGCTTAATTATGGATAATAGGTCCTAATTTCCTTTCCCCAACTTTACGTTATATAAATGAACAGCGTCAAAAGGACCATCACCATCAAAGTGATAAAAATAATACGAATCCTCTTCATCTCTCCCTATCTGTATATTATAACGTACGTGTATACGTGTATATTTAATATTATTATAAATTAGGTAAAATATTAATTATCCTATGTAAATAACACGAAGAAAAAAATTCAACATTTAATTTACGAAAGTTATTCTTTTAACTTATTAGCATAATATGAAATACGATGTACACGACTTTATGTACATAATATATAAAATAAATATATAAATGTTACATAGCATATTCAAAAATGGTAATTTAATTAAAACTTATATTAAAGATAAAATTTGTTTTAGTTTAATTGGAATAATTGGTAATTAAACTAATTAAGATACAGCATTCCTGATGTATAATATAATATTTGTGTGTACTATGTGTGTGTGTGTGTGTGAATTAAGTTTAGGAGATTTAAAGAATAGTAAAATTTAGGACAATAAGACGTTATGCTGTACAATTAAGGTATTTTGTACATTTATATAAAATATACCATGGTACTCCAGATTTATACCAAAGACCAGGTCCTTGTATAATATACACTTTATAAACCTTGTATAGTACTTTGTTTCTCCCCTTTTAGTTTTGATAATGTTGTGAGATATAACTTTATTTAATTTTTGCACTTAAGTCAATAAGTGTCTTCACTGACAGACAACATTACTTCTTCGGTGGTACAGAATCAATTTTTTTAAACTTCGAGTCAACATTATCAATTCTTTGGTCTTTCTTTATGACAACTTGAACAAAATATAAATTCCTGAGCAATATTGAGAAAGTAATAAAAAGAAAGTTATATGTCAGTGAAAAAAAAATAAATAAAAAAAAATAAAAAAAGAGAGAAAAGAAAAATAAACTGTCAAGTAGTTCAAACGACCTAAACACTTAAAAAATGTATCAAGCACGGAAAAAAATAAATAAATAATAATTTATTTCCTAGCTTATTTTCAGCGCAATTTGTTCACTATATATAGCATAAATTATACTATTTTGCATAATAATTATGTTATATAGCATAAATATTATCTTGTGCAGCATAATTATTTATGATGTTCTAATTTAGCATAATTTATGCTATAATGACATAATTGCAGCATAAATTACGTAATTTATTCTTTCCATGAGTATAGCTATTTTTTTGAAGACATTGTTGCAGTATAGTTTAAAAAAAGAAACAATGATGATACCACAATGCTTCAGTGCAAGGTAAAAATAAATATATAATTTATGCTGTATTGAATAATTGCCATATTGTAGTGTAGAGCACAAATGTTGCTATTTTGTAATAACATAAGTAATTATGCTGAACATCGTATAACTATTATGCTATGTAGTATAATTAATATACAATATAGCATAAATTATGTTGTTATGCAAAAATATTGCTGCATTGAGCTAGCATAATTATTACTTAATTTATTCTCTCCATGTTACAGAAAACTAGTAGAAGATTGCTCTTTTTCCAAGTCACTTGGAGCTAGTTTGCACTTTACACCGTTATCAACCAGCGATCGAGATAAAATTCAAAATATATTTATACATTTCTTTCGCCCTACAATCACAATACAAAACAATGCATATCCGCTTAGGTTATCGTAATTAAAAATTTACAATTAGAAATGAAAGTTAATACAATACAATAATTACAAAATAAAAAGGAAATATATATACATCATATTTATATTATATAATATAAAATAATTAATATTAATGAGAATAGATTGGAGAGATAATATGTTATATTTGGTCATTTAAAAAATTCATCAATTGAATAATATTGTTTGTTTAATAGTAATGTTTTCAATGCCTTAAATAATGCTTAAATTGGCAATATCGCTATTAATTCTATTAAAAACAATTTTTACTATAAAGCAAACGGGGGGATTAATTACCCAACTTAAAATCTTAGAAAATGTTAGATTACAGATTTTCACTATCTATTTAATATCTTTATCTATCTGATATCTCTATCTATTTAATATCTCTATCTATTCTATTCATATAAAAGTCGACGCCATATGTGAGCACTAAATAATATGGACCGGTATGGGAATATGAAACATTTTGCCAGTTTAAAAATTAACTTATCGATATTTTTTTTGAGAGCATTGAACAGTTTGAATTAGGTTTTCAAGTATGCAAGAATAATAATAATAGATTAACTAATTCTCTAAAGAAAATAGCAAAAACGACATGATAAGTAATGCTATTCATCTCCAGTATAGCGTTGAAGCGCATTCATTATGACGTCATGCGCATACACCCTATAAAAAGTTGGTCTTAAGACGCGGATCTATACGATAGGTATTTTTTTCCCTTTCTTTTTTGCATCTCCATCTCTTACTCTGCTAAATTTCTTACCACTTTCTAATTCATTCTCTACTTAATTGACTTTGTAACCGCACTATATTTAACCTTAAGTTAACAAAAACTACCCAGGCTTAAACTAAACATAAGATGATAATTAAGAAAGTTATTCCCCTAAAGTACTTGATTACAAACGTTCCAGTATATTAAATAAGAACACTCTAGGGGGTATCAAACAAAAGTTGTAAACTTTATATATATATATACAGTATAAAGTGTGAGATAAAAAACAACTTATACTTCAAATTAACAATAGTAAAGTAGTGCTTTACACATATTATATTTTAGAAGCAGAAAAAAAACTTTAATACTTTGATACAACACATTTTTTATTTTAATTTGTTAATACAACAAATTTAGAGACCACTGAATAGTAATTAATAATGTTTTTAAATGGATTTTATCTGTATGATGAAAAATTCTTAAACTTATTTTATTAAAACACGTAAATATAATATTTCAGCCTCTGGATTTCTTAAAAAATAAATAAATTATAAAAGGTTTAGCAATACTAAATGACAGGAAATTAAAGGACCGTAAAATATTTCCATTGGTCCGTGCGTCTCATCGAACATCTCCATTATTATAAATAAAATGATCACAATCTTTTGCTTAAGAGAAAAATCCATTACGAAAAGTCATACGTGTGTATTTATTTTGGTTAACTTATTTTAATATTTCAGAAAAAAAAAGTGATAACTGTGAAATACATGGGGAAAAAAAAAAAGAAATTATACGACATAAGTTTTTATTTCCATATGTTTATTCACTTGTAAAACGTAATACTTTGTTGCTGAACGCTAAAATCATTACTATAATACACACCAGATTGACTTTGCAGAAGAGTTTTATTTTTTATAGTGGTGTAATAGTAAGAGTATAGTACAAAATATCAAGTACTCTCACCGTTAAAAACTTCAGTCAAATAACGTGACACTTAAAGTGACACTTAACCCTAAAAATAAGTTTTTTTTAATAATAAGTAATCACTATTAAAATATTGATTATTGACTTTTCTAGTCCGCGGGATAAGGGATCCCCGCGAGGGCAAGGATAAAGAGTACATGCCACTCTACTATGAGAGTAAAAAAATTTGTACCCCTTGCTCTGCCTGCTAAGCTTACATGAAAAGGTGTACATATTTTTTAAAACGTCATGAAATCCAGGTTTAAATAGAAATTGTAAATCGGGATGTCTACTTTTAAAGATTTCTACCCAGTTTGTTAGGTAACAGTATGTATGTATTTTCCCTCTCCAGTATTCCCCAACCCCCCAGTAGTTGCACTTATACCATAAAGCTATATATACAATGTTTTATATAATTATATATGATGTATGTAAATATTTTTCTTTCTTACGATTATTTTTCTATAATTATAATTTTGTATGAAAACAAAAATTTTATTGATTATATCGGTTTGGGGTTAGGTGTAAGAGTGGGCCAGATATTTTGTCATGCTTAAACCTCGCCCTTTCAAAAATTGTATTTTTTTTCTTCTGGGTTCTTTTGAATAAAGACGATTATTTATTTATTTACGTTTTTTTTTTGTATATATATAAAAAGTACCTTCTTTTGATTCATCTTTTTTAGTTTTAGTTCAAAATTCCTTTAAGTCTCTACTTTTCGTGTACCAAACCAAATTATTATTAAAGTTATACTCGAAGTTTTTATCACATACTATATGGAATATGTTAAAATTAAAAATATTTCTCGAAGCTATAGTTTTTGTAATTTTTTCCATATATTTTTTTCCAAAGTAATGAATACTATATCATAATAATAATTTATTTTTCCACAAGTCAAATGCAAAAGTTTCTATAAGAAAAAAAAAGTTTTAAAAAATAAGAAGTATTTTTTTCTTCTTCTTAGTATTAAAGTTTTATAATAAAGAATAAATTTTTACCAGAGTTTAAAAAGTAATAAATTAAAAGTTTTATATAAAAATAAGCGATGAAATAAACACAGAGATTTTGAAATATGTAGATTTGAATCTGTTTTTTAAAAATTTATTGTTTCTTAGATTTCTATTTTATTTTTTTTAAGAACACCAAGAAAGAACCGTTTGAAGTTTTAAATATTTTGTTAATATAAAATGCACTTATTTGCATGCAATCTGTATTTAAAATGTCAAAATGATTTATAATCGAATTTATTACACTCTGAAATTATTTCCACGTGTGAACTCTACTTTAATGCTACATTCATAGTGTAATTTTTATTCCTTTAACGAAAAGGTTAACCGACTTACAAAGTGTGGATATAATTAAAAGAGGGACTTAATTTTGACAAAAAATTTCTTTACTTTATTTATATCCAACAAAACACATACTTTCAAATTACATCAAATAAGTTTAAAAAAAAAAAAATCAAAATTTTTTTTTCATTTTTTTTTTTTTTTTTTTTTTTTTTTTAAGTTTTCAACTTGACTTATAAGTTGGTAATAAAATTTGAATTTTCACAATTGCATATTTCAAGTGGAATAACGTTAATATTTGTGGGTGTTTTCATGTGTTTCACATAACTAAACGTTTAAGTAACATTATTTCCTCTTTACTTCACGATAATTTCATATTTTGCGGCCGTTCAGTTTGAGAGATTTCTTATTGCTATCCAAGAAACAGGCAGTTGTACTTGCCCAATGTATTATTGGTAGTTCACCCAATACAGAAACAAATAACAAACTTACATACAGAACAACATATAATTATATATTATAAATATACAGTACAATAAAGAAACATTATATTTAAACAAGTGTTTTTTAATAATTGATTTAGAAACGGTGTAACAAAGATTTAAAAAATATATATGCAAATTTATGAAAGTATGAAGAAATGGCAAACTTCAAAAGCTGTTTTAAACTTACAAATTATCTTAAAATTTATTTCTGCATATATGGTTTTAAATTAATTGGTTATGCTTATATATATATATATATATATATACAGTATATATATATATATATATATATATATATATATATATATATATATATATATATATATATATATATATATATATATATATATGTATGTATATATATATATATATATATATATATATATATATATATATATATATATATATATATATATATATATATATAAATTAGCATAGAAAATCGGATAGTGGTTGTAAATTAAGCAAATTCTCCCCTAAAACTAAAAGAAATTCAACAAACAATAAAAGTTTATGGGGGAAAGCCCATTTCTAATCTATAAATAAGTTTTTCCAATTTAAATTTTGCAAAATTTTAATGTTTAAAAACGTTTTAATTTTTGTGTTTATCTGTTGTTGTTTTTTTCCAGGAAATATTTACTACAAGAAAATTTAAAGTTTTGAAAAACAAGTATGAAAAAATATCAACTTTAATTTGTACAATTTTAAATTAGACTTTTTTTATGTTTTGCGTGTATATATTTAAACACATTTTAATAAGTATCACTGCTGCGGCAAGGACAAAATTAAATGTCTCATTTAAGATGCTTTTACTTTAACAATATAATTGCTTGCTCTGTGTGTATTTTAAGACTAATTTAAAATGAATAAATTTAACAACGTGACATGTGGTTTACTGCGTCTTTCAAATGTTACATAATAATACACATCCTAATTTATTAATTCATATTATAGTGTTACAATATAATAGTAGAAGCATAATAAAGATTGGTCACTTTTTCTTTTTCAGTTCTCCTTTAGATATTGTAGTGAATACTTCTATTTTATTGTAAGTAACATATGACTTTATATTTTTAGCAAGAATATAACAATGGAGCTTATCGGTTTAGCGCACGGGGAGACGCCGGGAAAGTTAAGGGCCCTAATCAAAATAATATCTAGACTGAAAAAATAATTTGTGTAATTTATGTTGCATTGAAATAACTACATATAGATAGCTCAGATTTTGCTATTTTGGATTATCATTTGCTGAACATCTGAACTATTGTAGAGTCCCTTCTAGGCATTCTTTTGTGCTATAATGTAGTATAATCGCTGTACAATATTGCTTAAATTATGATGTTATGTATAGGCCCCTTGCACATCCTTGCGCTTTGTCACCATGTTTGTGGTGCCTAATGCATTGTCCAGCATAGGGGAAACATCATTTCTCCTAATTTTTCACATAAAAAAAGTTTTTTCAACTGAACGAATTTTTTCTCATATTCTTCGAGCTTATTAGGAGCTAGAAATAAGACTTTGATTGAGGTTTGAAGCTTTTTTTGCTAATAGAAAAAATAAAAATGACATTTTTCCTATGCTGGCCTATGTATTCCTGACCAACAAAATGGCGGCTCTTAAATATGAGTGCAACCGGTCTATAAATATTGCTATATTAAGCTAGCATTACGTATATTTATTTTTTTCCGTGTAATAAAAAACATGAAAAGTGTATTAGTATCAAAAAAAAAAAAAAAAAAAAAAAAAAAGGAAGTTAGAATTAACTGTAAGAATGTAGTATTTCACCCCGTACCCTTTTCAGCTTGTCAATTTCAAGTAATATTTACAACGAAAGTAAGTTTCTGCTTGCATCGATGTATTTTCATTGTTATATGTCAACAAAAATACGTATTTTATATCAAAACCTAACGTCCATTGTGTGAAATCAGCTTTTGAGTTCTTAGAAATTTATTTATTTTTCATTTAAATGTAGTTTTTAACCACAATTAAATTTTTTATATATATATATATATATATATATATATATATATATATAAAGTAAAAATATAAATTATGCCTAAAAGTATTTTTGTGAGATTTTTTTTTTTTTTTTTTTTTTTTGTACTTTTTCAGACATATTATTTTACAGTCACATTATAGACCCAGTTTAACTATTTCCCATGACCTTAAAGTATTCTTTGTGTTATATAACTTCAGTCTTAACATATTATGCTCTGTTTATAGATGTCAATATAAAATTTGTTACTATTTTATTAACTCCACAACGTCTGTCTTTTATTACAGACGTCTACAAGAAAATCTCTCTCACTTTTGTTAAGGAAACCTCATTTGACATGGCAAAAATATTGTATATTTCACTGTTGCTATCGTGTAAGTATATTATTATATTACAGACTGATATATTATGATGTTCATCACGCAACCTTTATAGTTGTAGATTTAAAGTGTTATTCACATGACGCGTAAATTTGACGCACGTCAACGTGCGTTGAAGCGCGTTACAAAGTTGAAACAATGTCAAGGTCCAGATATAAGAGGTTAGATGCTCCAGGAAAAGTTTTGGCCAAGGTCGCGCAGCTTAAAGGAATTCACCAAAGACGTCATATCACCGGGTGTATTTTTATTCACCTTATCAGTGACGTAACTGGTGAACGGCATTGTATTGGCTTAGAACCAAGTACATCCATCACAAAATAAAATCAAGTTTTGTGCTGCGCTCAACCTCTTTATTATATGGACCTTGAAACAATGTAAACAAATAGAGCCGTTCACATGTAATTTTCAAAAACAATGTGGATGGCTCTATTTGTTTACATTTTTCCAACTTTGTTACGCGCGTTGACGCACTTCAACGTGCGCTAAATTTACGCGTCATGAGGATACTGTACTTTACTATTGCAAGTTTAGTTTCCTCATAATAATGCATTGTGATCAGTGTGATCACTAGGTTTAACTTTTGTTAGTAAGTTAAGAAACGAGAAATAAGATTTTATTCATTCTAGGTAAAAAAAAATATTTCTCACAAATTATGCAATTAACACGAAAAAAAAAAAACGTTATTTATGTTTCACAGACTAATTCCTATATTGTAGAGCACAAATGTTGTTTTGTAACAATAAAAGTAAATGTTGATTATCTTTTGATTTAACATGATTTATATGGGTGAATGAAGCAGCTAAAACTGGAGTTAGATTTTTGTTATTGAAACTAAAAAATTTAATGTGGCTTTCTGAGACTAAAAGCTTTTGTTTTCCTAAATTTCAAGAATTTTAGTTGCAAATTATTTTTACATTTTAATTGATTTAAAATTCCGAAAAACAATGACACAGTAAGTTTTAGTAAAAACTTCAGTATTAAATAATAAATTTCTAACTCAAGTTATAACTGTTTCATTTTTTCCATCATATTATAAAAGCAATGTTAAGGCGTGAAATTAGCTACTGCGGGATTTGACTAAAACGTTTTAAAAAAAGACAAATCTGAAATTTTGCACAATGATACATTAGAATAATGTATCTTCAAACATGAAAAAGTTAGGGGGTTACCGTGCATGCTTGATTTTAAAATATAATTTTTTAGTCCTATATAAGAGCCCCATGTTAATTTTAATGATTATCTCTTATCTGATGGTCATGGGTTCTGAAAATTTCACCATAGGTAGTTGTTACTATAAACTTATAAATAGCATCATATAGTTTGGAAGTTTTTTTTTTTTTTTTTTAAGATTTTGAGATAACAAAAAGCACATCTAAATAAACCTCTTTAAATCAAAACAGTAACACAAAGTCATCTGTTAAGTATTGTTGAGCTCTCCGTTTGTTTATTTTCTTTCTAAATCCCCTTCTACAAGTCTATTCCATATTATAGTATCCATCTTTGTATATATATACGTAACTAAAAAGTACTTCTGTTTATTTTAGGTTTATTTGTTTGCTACGGATCAACAGCATCAAATAGAAACACTACAGCAACCTCACGTGACTCTTCTACTTTGAAATGTGAACAAAATTATTCATATAACATAACACAAGTAATGTATAAACTAGAAACTCGTTTTATGAATGATATTCAATTTTTTACAGATAAAAAATATATTTCATTCATGACTATTGATTCAGAATCTAATAAAAATATATTACTAAATATTTTATTTGGAAATAATTTTTATAATTTATTATCACATCAAATAAATAATAATATTTTGTTTATTTTTAAAGATACTAGAAATATTGCTGAATTTGAAAATAAAAATCTAAATTGTAATGTAAGTGCACCTGAAACTTTAATCAATGATAATATACAAAAATGTTATTTTGAAAATATATTTCATAATATTTCAGATATTAAAATTATATTCACCCTAACTAAATTTAATATTAATGATTTTATTTTGAGAACTAAATTTTCAGTTTTACTACAAAATATTCTTGAAACAGAAACAGAAGTATATAAATTTGAAGATAATAATATAAGTATAATATCAAAATCTATTTATTTAAATAATTCAATACAATTAATATTTTATTCAGATTCACATTTTATCCTAGAAGTATTTGAAGCTATAAATTCAATTAGAGATTATTTATATTATTTTGCATTTTTAGAACCTACAAATTTAGAAAAATTATTAAATGTTGAAACTATTACTTTTACTGATTATTTACTGGCACAAAATAAAATAAATTCTGGTAAAAAGTTTGATTTTAAAAAATATAGTATTATATCAAATTCATTACATGAAAATTTTGAAGATATGAAATTATTTTTAAATGATATTGTAAATTCAGTAACTAAAAATTTTAAAAATAATAATTTTGTATCTAATAAAAATACTCATTATAAAAATTTAATTAATAATAATACTGAAAATATAATGAAAAATTATTTAGGAGATATTTATAAAATTTACATGTCTAATTATAGTTTACAATTTCGTGAAAAAACTGATTTAATTAATTTAATGGAGTATTATGAATCTGAAAAAATAATTTTAAATAGTTATATATTCAAAATATTAAAAGTTGATAAAAATTATTTAATTAATATAACAGATTTTATTGTACAGTTAATACCGAAATTTGAAAATGGAAAAGTTTTAGTTTATAATGCTTCACAATATTTTGGTAATAAAAGAACTAATTCTGAAAATAAAATAAAAAATTTGGATAAAAATGTATTGCATACTATAATTAAAATTTATCAATATTTAGATTTATTATTAAAATGGACAGAATATGAAGAAAAATTAATTGATTATTTTATGAAATATAAAATTTATTATAAAACTCAATTTAAAAGTAAATATTTTCATAAAAAATCAATTAATGCTGAAAATATTTATGACATTTTAAATGAATTACCTGAAAATCTATCTGAAATGTTAAATATTTTTAAAAAGATAATACGTATTAATACAGATCTTGAAAATTTATTAGTTGATGATATTAGTAAAATTATTAATAATTCTGATAAATTTAATGTTAAAAAAACGTAAAAAAACTCGTTTCAAATGTATATTTTTGTGAATGTGAATAAAAAAAATCTGTTAAGTGCAGGACGGTGGTCAATTTTTTATCACTTTTAGTCGGATAGGATAAGAAATTGACCGCTGTCCTGCCCTTAAAATTGAAGATTTACATAATATTTTATTTCTGTATTGTTGCAAGATATATAAAATCTTGAATTGTAGCACATTTTTAAAGGCCAGTTCATAAATTCCAATAACTCTTGCGTGAAATTACAACTATCAATGTTATTTGGATTCTTACGTAACATTTACGTGAATTTACGTGTCATAAATAGGCGATAATGACCTGTTCACAAGCTAGTTTGTATTTAAAAAAAAAAATGAACAACTTCTTTATTAAGTTTGGAACAATAAATAAAAATGTTTATAATGCAAGCCAGTTCATAACAGATTTATCAACAATATTCAGCATTATTTTACATAATATTGAACATGTAAATATATTTTTTTCCTTGCTATGTTGTATCAACATAATAATGCAATCATAATTTTTCCATACACAAATCTGAAGATTTCATTTTGTTTACATCTTTCATTCATTGAACTAAAAAAAAAAAATACATTTCTCCCAAAACTACTTCAGCGGATACAGTATAATTAACAATGTAAAGTCAACTGTGATTGGCTAGTAGGTTTATAACACGCTCTCTGATTGGTTTAGCACCGCGGATACAGCTTTTGGTGGAAACGACCTTGTTTTTGTCAGAGTGTATGTAATGTATCCGTTTGAAAAAAATAAATAAATAAAAACGTCGTATTTATTCATCATTAAAATGTTTGATTTTAATGTCCTTTGAAGCCTAAATCAAATAAAACTAATCAATACATTTTTTTTTTAGTTTTTTTAATGAGGACTAATAAAAACTTTAAGGGATAAATTTAGTTTATATTTTAAAAGAAGACATAATATAGTCCTGAATCTCTAATGTGAATTTCTAATATTTGAATTCATTAGGTATATCATTAATGCTGTTCGTAAACCCTGTTCTCTTGCACCAAAAAATGCGCATTCCATTTGAATAACCATAGGCGATCGTCATTTTTGGTGCAGAGAACAGGGTTTACGAACAGCATTGCCACCCGTCAAAAAGTTGCCACCCGTGACGTCATTTCTAGACTTTAAAAAAATTTAAAAATACTTCATGAACTCAAAAATTAGAAATTCGTTATACAGTAGATCTATCAAATCAAATCAGGTCCATGTCTTCGTTAGAATATATATATATATATATATATATATAATTACCCCCTTAATTTGTTTTGGTTTTCCTCATTCTTATTGCCAACACGATGCACTACTGTAAATATAAATCTAGAATAATAATTCATGTCTTTAATCAAGTTATAAAAACCACTTAATTTAACCCAAATGTTTTACAGTACAGTCACTTAAAATTTTAAATTGAACATGAGTACATGAAATATCCATTAAGGATCATTAAATTTTCATAGAAACAAATTAATTGCATTTTAAAAGTATTACACCGTGTGAATAGGCCATTATGTGCCGAATTATGTGTGAATAGGCCATCAACTTTTTAGATAACACTTCGATTTTTTTTACTAAATGAATCCAATTTATGTTTAAAAGTATTTTAAAGTTTAAGTAAATTTATAAATGCAGATACCTAATTATTATTTTAGTATTACATTATTATTCATAGAGTTTACCGCGTTAGTTGATAATATGAATAAATAATTAAAAAATACATAAAATAATTATTTTTAGTTTCTTCTCAAGAATGTGACTTCTTTTGTTTATCTCAAAATTGCCGGAATCAGAAACCACGTGATTGTAAAAAAAAAAAAAAAAAAAAAAAAAAAAAAAGTGGAAGTAATCTCGCCATGTGCTAAAAAGATAATTTGAATTTAAATTAAAATTTTAAATTATCTTGGCAGATAGCGCGAGTTTACTTTCACTTTTTTACAATCACGTGATTTCAGCTTCCGGCAGATTTTAGGTAAACAGAAGCAGTCAATGACATTTTATGACCGCTTATGTTTACTCAAAATGCGGAAAAGGAAGTGCCGGAAGAGGAAACCACGTGACGGTAAGAGTGGGAGGTAGCTCAGGCCTAGCTTGCTGCTGGCACCAACTTTTCTCCCACTTTTAACATCACGTGGTTTCCTTCTCCGGCACTTCCTTTTCCGCTTGTTAGCTTTACATAAGTGGTTTATGTAAATTTTATATTTTGACATTCTTTATGTCAGGAAACCCACTACTGCAGGATGCAACTAATAAATTGTAAAGAAAGAAAAATCTGAAATTTTGTACAGTGATACAAAATTTAAAAAAAATTGGGGGGTTCATTATTCTAGATTTTAAATTACGATTTTTTTAACGTTTTAATCCTTTAAGTGCCCGTGTTAATTTCAATTATTTTTTCTTTATGTAATGGTTACAGGTTCTAAATTTTTGTTTCATAGGTAGCTGTTACTATCACATGGCATCAAAAAATTTGGAAGTTTTCTTTTGAGATACAAACATCTAAATACAACGCTTAAAAAATGCTTGATATATTTTAAATCATATAATATATATGATGAAAGTGTTAGTAACATTTTATATTTTAATTTTCTCACTAAGCTTGTTATCTCTAGGGTAGGATTAAACAAAATAAATGTACATCACTTTATTTTTCTCATTTTGAAACTTCATGAACAAAATGTTAAAGAATTAACATGTCATTTTACGTAATATAATGCTCTTTTTTATATTATTTATTATACTACATTAAAAAAAAAGAAGATTAAAAGGTATTTTGTTATTTAAACGTAAAATTATTGTATTTTTATTTATATTACAAGATATTTTCTAGTAAAACAGAACAAATAAAAAAAACTGATTTCTTAGAGGCATAGACCACATGAAATAACATGTGCGTTTTAATCATTAAATACAAAATTAGTTCTCCAAAACTGATGATAATATTTACCAGAATTAAACACGGCCCCATTAGAGAGCGTGAGAATACTGTAAAGTTTGCTATAGGCGTGACCATTCCAATTTCTGACTTTAGAAACAGCCAAAAAATAAGTATGGAAATTTTGGACGGGTAGCATTAAGGGTTGTATATAGATGGCTTGTATCTCAAAATCTAACAGGAAAACTTGGAAACTTTATGATGACATTTGAAAGGTGAGTAGTAACAGCTACCTATGATAAAATTTTCAGAACCCGTCACCATCAGATAAGATAGAAAATAATAATTGAAATTAACATGTGATCTTCTGGGACTAAAACTTCAACAAATCCTAATTCAAAATCTAGCGTGGTGACCCTCTAATGATTTGAACAATTTGAAGAAATCTTTGCACGTATCACTGTGCAAAATTTCAGAATTGTCTTTCTTTACAATTTTTTAGTCAAATCCCGTAGTACCTAATTTCCCACCTTAATCTAAATTTTCTGATCACTTCTATGGCTAGGTTTATACATAAACTAATGTTTTTAGTATGCAAGTATCATCAAGTGTTTTGTCATGTAAAGACTTTTGTTTTTCTTCTGGTCTATTTCTTTAAATAAAGTGTTGTTTTATAAAACCCTTTTTATATAAAGTTATTATTAAATAAGAATGCTACTTTATTAATAATCTTACAATTAAAATGATCACTAAAAACAAGAGTTAATATTATGTAAAATTTTTAACATTGTTGTAAAAAAAATAATATTAAAAAAAAAAAATCTTTAACGAGTTTAATTATCTTTAACTGTTAATAAATGAGTTGCCAGTATAAGTTGACAAAATAATTGTTTGTAACAAGAGACATTAGAGAGAAGATAAAGAAATATTTAATGGGAAGAAGTTACAACGCAAAATTCAATTAAAAACAAAACAAAAAAAAACTAATTATAAAAGAGAACAATATAAGAAAATGTCTTTATTTAAAAAAGAAAATTAAATGATTTTTTTTATATATATATCGTAACTTTAAAGTAGAAACGTAATTATGTTTTCGTATTTTTTTAATCGTATTTTGTAAATATTGAATCATACACGGATAAATAAATAAATACGTAATAATTCTAGTAGCTTAATTTCATAAAATATTCGAAGCAAAGATGTAATACATAATTTATAGCATAAATATTATGTTGTACAGAATAATTATTTATGCTATTGCATTTATCATCATTTATTCTATACGACATATGCAGCATAAATTACGTAATTCCTTCTTTATGAATTCAATCTCTTATTTATAAGTATAATTAAATAGTTTTTTTAATTAAAAAGTTATGACTTCACTTTGAAAGAAAAAAATACCGAAAATTGTGTCTAACGGTGGATTCCCATACACACATAAATAATCATCTATTATTATTATTATTTAAAAAAGGGCATAAAACATTCTTTTTTGAAAGGTTTGAGGTTTTGGCTTGACAACAATAGTCTAACCCACACTTATAGTGTTTTTGATTTGTCGCACGCGACACGATTTCCAAGTTGTTGTTGTTATTTTTGTCGTTATGTTTTGCCTTATTTTTTTATCACCATTTGGTTAAATGGACAGAAGCAAAAAAAAAAAAAAAAAAAAAAAATCGGGAGCCACTTTAGTATTTATAAAAGTGGCAAAGTGGTTACTTGACCCTTGATAAGGATTACAAAAATATACAACACGCAACTATTAACATGACTTTTTATGGGATACAATTTTTTTATGGTTATGCGCGCACAGATTACAAAAACCAAAATTTATGAAATTTTGTCCTTATCAGTAAAAAATTATTAGGCTTGTTTGTAAATCTGTTATCTCCTCCCCCCCCCCCCAATACACAATCCTTTAGAAAATACATTTAAAGGAATAGACCAGAGAAAATTATAAGCATTTATATCACAAAACACTTGATGGCACTTACATAAATAACTTTAGTTTGTCTCAAAACCCAACTGTAGCTCCGTAGTAGTGATCAGAAATTTCAATTTATGTAACCCGCACAATATTTTCATACTAATTTTTGCATGTTTCTGACGTCATAAACATGAATAGTCATGCAAATTGCACACTTTACAGTATTTTCACGCTTTCTCGTGGGGCTAAAGTAACATTCTGGTACAAATTGTCACTAGTATTGAAGATCCCATTTCGTGTTTATTCATTAAAAATCACAGGTTGTTTTATGTGGTCTATGGTTTTAAGGTGATTGTTATCTTTCGTGTTTTGGAGCATAAAGAACAGCTATTGCTTATTATAATTGCATCAAGAGAAGGGATCATTATGTAAACGGCCAGCTATTAATAATTAAAAGTTTTTTTCTTAGTCATAGGCAATTAAAGAGCTGCAAATATTGAAACTTGGACTTCTTCCTTTAAAATAAATTTATTCTTGCATTTTTACGTTCCCAAGATTTATGTTTAGGAAAATTATTAAAAGTTTTTCTGTTCTGTATATTCTACCTTAAATATTTATAAATTCTTGTACGTGTATTATAAAGCTTGAATGAAAGGAAGAGTTATGAGGGAAAAAAAAAAAAAAAAAAAAAAAAAAAAAAAAAAGATGTCCCACATCCTTTCTCTATTGTTTTCCAAGCTTTTCAGTAACTAAGTACATTCACAAGCAAAATTATTTAGCACTTGAATATCAGTTTTTTATGCAGAAAATTTCTTAAGCTGGTTTAAAACTCTAATCGACAATGATAAACAAGACTTTATAACTGAAAATAAATATAGCTTATTAATGTCAAAACCTACAATTTAAAATAACATCATTTTTTTAAATCACTTTTTTTTTATTTTTGAAAATTAAAGCTAATAAAATTTAAATATTGAAATCATTCAAGAAGCTTGTATTTAAGTAAATAATAATAACAATAGAAAAAATTGCATAATTATCAAATTTTTTAAACATAAATTTATTTTTTAATTTAATTCTCAAGTATGTGATCATTTTTATTGCAGCATCCTAGATTAACCTGATGATAAAATTTAGAGAGGGATTTGAGAGGAGTAGAACGAGACTATTTGAAACAATGTTTGTTGTATTGTAGTCTCTAACAAATGAGTTTTAAGCTGGGTTGAAGAGTGAATTTTCCAGAGAAAATACCATACAATCCTGCGAGGGAAAAAAGCCGATTTTTATTCTGAGGTATTTCTAATTTAAACTTTGAATGATTTTTATGTTACTTACACCAAAACTCATGTATTTTTGTGGCTATTCATATTTTTGCACTAAAAATCAAAAGATTTTTTTTTTAAATTCCATATATATTTACATTTAAATATTATATTGTTCACTCTTTTAAAAATTCGCATATACAAAATATAAATATTTTTTTTTTTTTTTTTTTTTTTTTTTTTTTTACAAATACTTTTCCGTTATTTTTGACACAGCTTTTACATAGAAGATTTGAAGTCCCAACATCGATTAAACTTAAACATTATGCTTTCTATCTCTTTTTAAAATGTAGAGAAAATTGTTCTCATCTCTCTCGCCTTTATACTCTAAATTATTACCATCCGACATGCTATAAATAATATAAAAGAAAAAGTAGGGAGGCTTCCCGACATTATTTACTGAAAATAACTTAAAGTCAATGTTAGAAAATTGGTAAATTTACATTTTTAATTGGTATGATTTTTATACTAGTTGATTAGTTATGTATCTACACATTTAGAACCGGAACCGCCTCCAATTTTTGCGGTTCACCGCTGTTCCTGCACAGGTTGTTCTTAAGAACCGATTTTGAGAACCGGTTCTTGAGAATCGATTTTTGGCGGTTCCAAGAACCAGTTCCGGTCCCTATTATATAGACCTAACATACTAAACTTTCAATAGTTACGTCAGCTTAATGTCCAGGCTACTAAATTTTAAGCACTTCTGTTTTTCCAGTGTATATAAAAAAGTAAAGCTATTTAATTTAATTCTTTGTAGTAGTTTTTTTTTAAACTAACACCAAAATTAATATTGCTTTTTTAAACAAAATAATCAATACTATAATGCTTATGACAAATTTTTATAATAAATTTGACTCAGTTGAAAACCAAAACAGATTTTTTTTCAACTAAGATTGTGAACATTAAGGTAGAGAGAGAGAGAGAGAGAGAGAGAGAGAGAGAATAAAATCAATATAACTTGGCGACACGAAGAAGAAAAAAAAATTGTCTACTTCGTGACAAAGTAAAAATGTTTGTTTCGATTGTTCGGAGAAAAAGTTTGGAAAAAAAGAAAAAAAAAATCTTCTTTTTCTATTTCTTTTAAACTTTTACAATTATTGAGAACAATGATACGTTTACAATGTATAAAATTGTTTTAAATTTATTATACAAGAAAATAAGGAATTCTGTAATTTATGCTGTGAATAGTGAATTTTTAAATTTGAATATAAAAAGCTGAATTTTGATAGTAATGTTTAAAATATTTTATCCCATAAAATAAGCCTATCATAAATTAGATAAACTGAAAGATGGAATAACGTGATTTATGCTGTATTTATAATAAAATCTTATATCTTTTAAAGAAAATAATGATTATTACTGATAATATTAATAAGATACCTTATAATTACTATTTTTTCATATTGTGTTCTATCTACTACACCTCTACCATAGTCCTTAATAAACATTGTATTATCGACTTATGCAATGTAAACTGCACACACGGACCAAATATGGCTTAAATACACAGCCCAGCATTGACCTTGACAGCCTAGAGAAACCGTGGAAACCTCAAGATGGTTAGAGTAATCACATCAATCATGCACCTCTAGAATACAACACGCATCGTGCAACATGTTGTGCTCTTACGCCTCTCACTCCTATCGTAATACGCATCCAGTATTGACACAAACTTATGCTCTTTAACGAGCACAGAATGACGAGTTAGCTTCTATAACCACTTACCCATACCTGCTCGGTATAGATTGTAAATATATAATATAAAAAAAATGAGACAAATATAATAATTGCATTAGGGTAGTTCAACTTCTCGTGGAAGATCTCTAAAAATAAAGAATCGCTAAAGAAATATCATAAAATTAAATTACCTAGTAATTTCTTTGTAAAAGCATAAACATAAGTAAAATGCATAAAAAAAAGTTAATTGTTAAATGTAATAGAAAAATACATTTCGTGGGCAATATAAATGACAATTTAATAGCTGTCAATATAAAATTGTAATAAAAATATTTTTAATTCACAGAGTTTAATTAAAATCTACTTAAGGATTTCTTGGAAATAATTAAAGTTATAATATATATATATATAAAAAAAGCAAGAGAGAATTATCGGGCATCATTAAAAAATTTCTGTTTTCTCAGAAAACCTATTAAAACGATAACAATTCTTTTAACAAGAATGATTATTATTTTTTCAAATGGAAGCAGGTTAGTGTATAAATTAGATATTCACTTCAAATGTATCAGAACCAGTACACTCTAAAAATTGGTGCATTACTTTTTGTTGCAAATACTAACTTATTTAAGATATACACTTTTAAGTTATTATGAGTAGCTCAAATAATGCATTTTACCAAATTATTAACAATAACTATTTTAAAATAAAATAGTTTTAAAAAAACTTAAAACAACTTAAATTACCTATTTTTAAAAATTTGCATACTAATTTGCTACTCATAATAACTTAAAAGTAATTATCTTAAATAAGTTAGTATTCGTAACTAAAGTAATGCACTTATTTTTAGAGTGTATAAAAGTTTGATTCAAATAAGCCCTTCGAAAGCTTCAGTTTTTAAACTATTACAAAGTTTATTGACTCAGGATCAAAAATCTCACTCTTGCATAATATTCCCTCTCCCCTAATTTCCATATTTTCAAATAAAGTCACATTTTCTTCTTATGCATCTAACTACGATAAGCCATGAGATTTATCTTTCTCATTCTACGTATCACTGCTCCAGAAATATCATAATTACACTATATTCTAATATTTATAATCAGTTACTATTTTTTTTTTGTCAAAAATGAGAAAAAGAAACTCAATTTCAATGCACTTTAACAATTAAAAACCAATAAAATAAATTGCGTAATTTATGCTATACTTCTATGCTGTATAATATGTTGCTATTTTAGAACTGCTTAGATGATAAAGCTGCATAAAATAGTTTTATACTGCATGATTATAACTAGAAAACGTTTTGAAAACTATGTTGTTGTTTTACTGTATAAGTTAATTTTTCTGAAATCGATTTATCATAATTTTTTGTGCATTTAAATTTTTTCCGTGAAGAACGCAATTTATATATTGATAATTTGATATCTATATTTATCAATAGTAAACACACTTTTCAATATTAAAGTCATACTTAACGCCTATAACATATTACATCCTTTAAAATAACTAAACCCTAAATTGGACATCCGCCACAGATGCTAATTTTTAAAAAGATAGTAATGCTGTTCGTAAACCCTGTTCTTTTGCTCCAAAAATTGCGCATTCCATTTGAATAACCAAAGGCGATCGTCATTTTTGGTGCAGAGAACAAGGTTTACGAACAGCATTAGTGTTTTTCATAAACCCTGTTTTTGAGCACTAAAAAATGCGCAATACATTTAATTAACATTAGCATTAATATTAAGCAATTTCAATTTCAAATGGTTTTATTTAAAATAAAATGCAAGAGAACTCTAAATATTTGTAAAGTATGCAACCTGCACGATTTAACTCTCATTATGACGTCATGCAGAGACGATATTCAATAGAAAGTGTTGCTCTGGTTGCTCCGGTTGACTTTTCTTTGCGCTTTTTTACGTTTTTTTTTTTTTTTTTTTTCCATTCCTTATCTTGTTATTTGTATATAAAAAGCAATGTTGTTAAACATATAGAATTATCTTTAAATAATAATACTGCAACAATAACAATACTGAATAACCAATAAAAACAAGTTATTTCCTTACTTTTGATAATTTATATCAAAATAATATCCTTGTCTCAAAGAATCTAATATTAAAATATAAATTTAAACTTTTACATTGCAAAATCCTATAAAATGTCATTAAAAGCTTTTATATTATATTATAGTATACTTCACTTTATATATATATATATATATATATATATATATATATATATATATATATATATATATGTATATGTATATATATATATATATATATATATATAGGTTAGTAGAATAAATTGAAAAATATTATCATAAACACAATATATACTTTAAAGATAAAAAAAATTGCTGGCAAGTTTTTCTTAGTAAAAAGAACTTGTTCAATGTTATCTGTTATATTGTATTTGGGTCTAAAAAGCCATTTGAAATAGCTTAACCTTTTTCTATTGATTATTTATTTTTTTTTATCGTATTTATCGTTTTAATAGAAATAAACATAACAGTTTAAAGTATAGAATTTACATTGGAATTAATAGTGGTTTTAAAGTTTTTATTTTGTTTTAAAAATATTTAGGTTTTGGAATTTTATAATTATTTTTAAATTATTCTTACTTTATAAATTGTTTTAGAAATTTAAAGGAATAGACCAGAGAAAAACATAAACATTTATATCACAAAACACTTGATGGGATTTACATAAATAACATTAGTTTGTCTCAAAACCCAACAGTAGCCCCGTAGCATAATGATTAGAAAATTCGATTTATGCAACCCGCACAACATTTTTATACTGATTTTTGCATGTTTCTGACGTCATAAACATGAATTTTCACGCAAACTGCATACTTTACAGTTTTTTCACGCTCTCTCGTGGGGCTACATTAACATTCTGGTAAAAATTGTCATCAGTTTTGAAGATCCCATTTCGTGTTTATTCATTAACAAGCACAACATGTTGTTTTATGTGGCTTTAAGCGTTACTTTTAAAATGAACAAGAATGCTAATTACAAAATATCAGTATTTGGATGCCAAATTAATAAAACAATAAAGTCACGGATCATCAAACTTTACAAGCTTGTTCAAAAACAACACAGAATAATTTTTACACTTTTGATTAAAAATATTACCACAAAATAGATTATAAATTTAGCTCTGAGTATATAATTTTATAATAAAATAGCAAGGAATATTGTATATTTTTTTAGTATAATATACAACTTTAAATTTATTAATAATATATGTATAATATTTAATATAAAAATTGCAATATAAATTACATTTATATTAGAAATATGGGGTATCAAAAGATATTTACTATATATATATATATATATATATATATATATATATATATATATATATATATATATATATATATATATATATATATATATATATATATATATATATATATATATATATTATATATATATATATATATATATATATATATATATATATATATATATATATATATATATATATATATATATATATTATATATATATATATATATATATATATATATTATATATATATATATATATATATATATATATATATATATATATATATATATATATTCATATGTAAAAAAAAAACTAATATAAGCTTATAGGAAGTAGTAGCTTAGATATTCATTTAATATAATCGAGACTGTTACGGACATTGGTTGCATTGTATTTGTGCATTATTTGAACAAATTTACTATAAACGGAAGGCATTAGTAATCAAGATTCAAGTTTGAATCCTTTTGATACTCTTAGACTTAGGGAATATAATTCGTACGATCAACGCTTTTTTTCTAACTGTTACTATGAACTGCTCGGGTCAATAAAAACATCTTTATAGATTGTTATTATAATATTTTGATATATTATAAAGCATAGCTTTATATTTTATGATTGTTCTTTTTATTTTTAATATCCTAGTTCAAATATTTCTAAAAAAAAAAAAAAAAAAAAAAATCTAAATGAAATGATTTAAAATATCCACAAATGATTATTTATTTACAATTATTACACACAGCACACAGCATAATTGTATGATTCTTGCCAATCAACAGAACAGAACGGAATTTGTTCATACAGAATCCTGTTTGTTTTGTCAACAACAACAGCACACAGGTTGTTTACATCAACATCACTTTTTTTTTTAATTTTTTTATTAAGTTTTTTAAATTATTTCCAACATTCAACCAAGTCCGAGGTCTTATCAGCTGGTTCACGTTAATTCACATTTAACATAGTATAATTAACTATATTTTGCTACACTACATTCTTAGCGTCAAATTTTCTAACTGTAACCTATAAATATACATTTGTTAGTTATAATCAATTTATATAAAATAAATCACATGCAAAAAAAAATATCATATTATAAAATTAAACTGTCTAATACGTGGACAGGATAGCTGCTTACCTTTACCTTATGTATATAAATAGTAAAAGTAAAAACAAAATGTAAATCGGTCACAGAACCGGAGTATCATCGATATTATATTTTATAATAAAATATTTAATAAAAAATTCCTCTTTTTTTTTCTCGTTTAAACAGAGAAAAAGATATGACAGAGATTTTTTTGGTATATATATATATATATATATATATATATATATATATATATATATATATATATATATATATATATATATATATATATATATATATATATATATATATATATATATATATATATATATATATATATATATAAGGGAAATATATAATGGTACTTTTATTGATTTACATTTTTTTTATTTTATTTTTTTGTTATAATATATTTTATGTTAAAGAAATGATGCAAAAGAAAACGAAATTTATTTTGTTGTAAAAATGTCTTGCTTCAATGATTTATTATGTGGTAACATTTTTTTCCCTACAATTTAAACGCTGATTCATGATTTGAATTTTTAAGTTTGTTATTTATTATATTGATAGAGTTCTTTTTTATATACATTTGAAACGTAACAAGTTTAAATAATTACAATAATATTTATTAGACGTTACCTTTTAATCTTAATATACAGAATCTTCAACCTACTTCTTAAACATTATATTAACTCTTAAAGGCGTAAAACACCTTGAATAAAAAACTTGCCTAATATCTTAACATACTTGAATATCAATGTTAATTTAGCCGGAGTCATTGATTTCTAATTTATTTTCTATTTACAAAATGAAATCTGCGGGTTCGTGACGTCACAGCTTACTAGTCCACGCACGTATAAACAGGCTAGATGTGACGTCACAAACCCGCAGATGTCATTTTATGAATGGAAAATAAATTAGAAATCAATGATTCCGGACAATTCAACGTTGATATTTAGGTATGTTGGAATATTAGACAAGTTTTTTTGTTCAAGGTGTTCTATGCCTTTAAGGTAGTCATGGACTAGTTTACTTGTGAGGATATAGTCTATGGGTTAATATCTTTCCTGCCTATCTCCTTTACTTTCGAAGAGATGCCCTTTCGTATAAGGAGACCCAGTAAGATAAAAGTTTTTTTGCAAACTACACACAATTATTGAGCTTTAAAATCATCAGCTTCGATATTTTTCCTTTATTAATGACACCTGATTATGACGTCACTACCTGTTTATATGTATAGTTGATCTTTTATTTTATATTATGACGTCACTACCTGTTTATATGTAAAGTTGATCTTTTATTTTATATTATGACGTCACTACCTGTTTATATGTATAGTTGATCTTTTATTTTATATTATGACGTCACTACCTGTTTATATGTATAGTTGATCTTTTATTTTATACTATGACGTCACTAACTGTTTATATGTATAGTTGATCTTTTATTTTATATTATGACGTCAATAGTTGATCTTTTATTTTATATTCGTTTAGTCGTCGTAAAAGAGAATGAATAAAAATTCACATAAAAAATTACATACTCAACAGCAACTCATTTTTATTGGTTCTAAACGAACGAAAAAACAAGATCAACCAATGAAAGTGTAGATTTTTTTTGGGGGGGCAGCCAATCATTGTTAAAGAAACTCACTGTACTTTCCAGAAATAACTAATGAAATAATTAAAAATATATCATAGTAGAAATTCCTATTATTATTATTTACATACTAGTGAATTAGAGATATTCTATTAATGAGTATAACAATGATTATGAGTATTTTCCTAACATTTGTGTATGCTCTGAACCCATTTTATTAGTAGATAGTACCCACTGGTGGAGAAGAAACACTTTGAATGAATAGTCTCTCTCATTAAAATGAAAAAAACAAACAAACTAATATCTAAATATTAGTGTTTGATGTATATAAACAAATATTTCAAGACATTGCTTGATTTTTTTTTTTTTTTTTTTTTTTTTGTGAGTACCAGATTTTAGCATAAGTTTCAGTTTTCTTTGTCAGTTTTCTTGGTATGTATTTAGTATAAAAAATAAATACTTATAATATGGAGATTATGCATTATTCAATAATTTTATTTACATTAGCCAGTTTCTGTGTGTAATAACAAAATAAATACATAATTAAAAAATATATTAAAAAAGGAAAATTAAATAATCAAATTTTTCTCTTTAGGAAAAAAATTGAGACCATCAGATGCAAAAGCTAAGTGTCGACATTTAAAGCAAAAACTTTTCTCTCTCTCTCTCTCTCTCTCTCTCTCTCTCTCTCTCTCTCTCTCTCTCTCTCTCTCTCTCTCTCTCTCTCTCTCTCTCTCTCTCTCTCTCTCTCTCTCTCTCTCTCTCACACAAACACATACTCATTCTTTCTCTTAGATAAAAATAAACTTATAATTTATTTAAAAATTATAAATTTTACGTCATAAAAAAAAGAAGAAATAATTACGTGAATAAAAATACTAAAAATGAATAGCATTTTTCATAAAACATAAAACGACAGAAAAAAAAGCAAACTATTACATGTTTAAAAATTATAGCGAACTATACATTCAACAAATGTTTATGTAGTAAAAAAAAAGTGCTTCTCAAGCAGTATTTACTTTAACAATATAGTAAGAGTACAAAAAAAAAAAAATGATTCACTATTAAAAAAGTAGCAACAGATACAATATAAAAAAAACTAACATAAAAATCATTTTACTTTTTTTTTGTGTATATATAGTAGAAACCCTTAAGTTTTTGTGGGTTATATGGTATACTGCAGATATATAACATACTAAGCTTTGAAATCTCCCATTTCTAAATTTATATAATAATTTATACTTGACCTTTTTTACCTCAATGAGTTCTTCATAGAAGAAGTTAAACTATAAACCACCCATTCACTTTTTTTTTTGTGTGTTACAAATAAAATGCAACAATGATATCATTTTTTATATACAATCTGCGCATGTAATGTTATCTTTATGTTTAATCTATTGATGACGTCATCAATATTTAACGTATATAAACTAACCTTTTTGGATGTGATTTTTGAATCTTGATATCAATATTGTATACATATAAGTCAAATGTAAATTTTATAATACATTTTTCAATGTAATTTTAAAGTTGCACTACAATATACTGCAGTATTTTTCTAAATGCACGGAAAGAATAAATTTCATAATTTATGCTGTATTTATGTCATAGTAGCATAAATTATGATAAATTAGAACATAATAAATATAATAAAATGTATGCTTATGTTACATAGTTGTAATTTTTATATACTTTTTAGATCAAAAATAAACATTAAAGGCGTAGAACACCTTGAACACAAAAGTTGTGTAATATCCTAACAAACCTGAAAATCAACGTTAATTTGGCCAGAGTTATTGATTTCTAATTTATTTTCCATTCACAAAATGACACTGGCAGTCACTGACGTCACAGCTCGCCCGGTTTACGTGCGCGTAAAACAAGCAAGCTGTGACGTCAGTGACCGCTCGTGCCATTTTGTGAAATATAATACATTATATAAATATAATATATATACATTTTGGAAAATAAATTAGAAATAAATGACTCCGGCCAAATCAACGTTGATTTTCAGGTTTGTTAGGATATTACACAACTTTTTTGTTCAAGGTGTTCTACGCCTTTATAGTAATAGTATACTTTTGTAGCTGATGGGACTATATTATTTGGGTGGGTGGTTGTTGAATTAATGACTACTTTTTTTCAGTGTAGATTCAGGATCTAGATTGTGAGATATCATATATATGAACTTATCTGTTGGATAAATTAACTATGATAAACGCAATCGATAATGTATAGCAATGTTTAACGTATAGTATCCTGATACGTATGCAACCCGGACGACCAAAAATTATAATAGCCTATGTTTTAACATAGGAGAAAATATAAATCTTACTCATTTTCAATTTTTAGCAATGCGAAACACTTTTTAATACTTTCATCGTGTTATAAAAGACACTTTTTCTAAGTTTATGTTTTAGAACCTTAAAATATAATAAAGTTTGGAGTTTTTTTAAATTCCAATATTCTCTCTCTCTCTCTCTCTCTCTCTCTCTCTCTCTCTCTCTCTCTCTCTCTCTCTCTCTCTCTCTCTCTCTCTCTCTCTCTCTCTCTCTCTCTCTCTCTCTCTCTCTCTCTCTCTCTCTCTCTCTCTCTCTTTCCGAGAGCAACCACATTACGTAATATGTTAAACATAGATATCTGTCATGATTCTATTAAACCACTAACAAATCAATATAAGACAAGTTAAAATAATATAATATGGCCTCCAATTAAAATAAATAATTAAAATGTATGCGTACTCTAAATTTTTTATTTTATAAGTAATTATGATTTTATGTACTGTTTGTACCACCAATGTATTGGGCGCAAGCCTGTTTTTGGAAAACAATAGATAAGTAAGTAAGTAAGTAAGTAAGTAAGTAAGTAAGTAAGTAAGTAAGTAAGTAAGTAAGTAAGTAAGTAAGTATGTAAGTAAGTAAGTAAGTAAGTAAGTAAGTAAGTAAGTAAGTAAGTAAGTAAGTAAGTAAGTAAGTAAGTAAGTAAGTAAGTAAGTAAGTAAGTAAGTAAGTAAGTAAGTAAGTAAGTAAGTAAGTAAGTAAGTAAGTAAGTAAGTAAGTAAGTAAGTAAGTAAGTAAGTAAGTAAGTAAGTAAGTAAGTAAGTAAGTAAGTAAGTAAGTATGTAAGTAAGTAAGTAAGTAAGTAAGTAAGTAAGTAAGTAAGTAAGTAAGTAAGTAAGTAAGTAAGTAAGTAAGTAAGTAAGTAAGTAAGTAAGTAAGTAATTAAGTAAGTAAGTAAGTAAGTAAGTAAGTAAGTATGTAAGTAAGTAAGTAAGTAAGTAAGTAAGTAAGTAAGTAAGTAAGTAAGTAAGTAAGTAAGTAAGTAAGTAAGTAAGTAAGTAAGTAAGTAAGTAAGTAAGTAAGTAAGTAAGTAAGTAAGTAAGTAAGTAAACACTTATTTTACATATATTTAATAGAATTGATAGTTTTTCTAGATTCAACACAATTATTATTAATAATATTATTATCATCAATTTGTTAAAGTTTAATTCTCATTTGTAATTATAATTGCTGCATGTAAACAATTAAAAATATTTATTACCGACAAAATATATTTGAAAATCAAGTGTGTCACTCTTGACATATTATGCAAATTAAATTTTCAACAACATAATGTACAAATATCGTTAATGTTAGTTAAAAAGTATGTCATTTGCGACATTTATGATATATTTAATTCTCTCTTATGCAAATTTAGATCAAGTACGGAAACATTAAGGTCTAAAACCCGGATATATTAATAATTTATATAAATTATTACATTTTGAAAACATATTTTACTTGATCTATTATGTAAATTAGAGGAGAACGCTGATATTGTTATAATTGTGAACATTTAGTGATTGTTTAGTTTATACCCAATGTCCCTTACATGTCTTCCGACTCCCTGTAGGAATTTGTATACAAGTCTGAATCAAGCTTTTACACTCTAGCGCCGCAATTGGCAGCTAAAACTACTATTACTAATACTGATTTAGGAGGCTCGAGGTCTTGTTGTTACCTGTGCGCAGGCATTTTGAGTGTTTACGTCATGTACTAGTCCATATAGCTCAAACAGCCACTAAACATATCGCAATATTCCCTCTAAAGAGAACGAAATTTAACTCGGAAGAATCAGCCGAGAGTCTGAAGACATGAGCTCGTTCTATAAACTATACACAAATATTGAGCCAGCTTCGAAAATGTTCCTTTGTTAAAAGCAGCTGGTTATGACATCGTTACCTGTTTACTACGTTTATACATATGGTCGATCATTGTTATTTCTTCTTTTAGAACTTTGAACTTGATAAGAATGAAAGATACTTCCCAAAAAAAAGTTCCAGTCTCAATATACGAATCATTTTTATCGGCTCAAAAAACAAGATCAACCGATGAATGTGTCTTATATTGTTGGTCAGCCAATCACTGTTATTAAAATTCACTTTACTCTACAGAACGAGCTCAGGGTTTATACCTTATAACGTCATCACTAGATGCTAGCTATAATTTTATAGTGATATAGTGCTAGTTATACTTTTATAAAGTATATTATATTAAAATAGTTTGAATTAAATTAGAAAATTGGGATAAATATTAATTTTACAGCCAATGTTATTTCAGAACTAAAGTTAAGTTCTTAAATTATAAAACTTCAACGATTATAACACAATAATATATTTAAGAAAATCATCAGTTAAGTTTTAGAAGGTTCTGATGCTGTTGCTAACATTTATACAAGACCCTTTGTGTATATTTTATACTTCAATCTCCTCTCTACCTCTTACATATTTCACATTTGCGGGCACTCGGGCACTCGTAAATAACTTTGCTTGGTATCACTCTAAAAATAAAATACTGCAAACTTTATACACGCAGTTTTGCAATGCTTAACGCTTATGACGTCATTTAACGTTAAAATTAGTAAGATAAAAACCATAAACGTTATTGGGAACATATTAATTTGCAAACGACTAAATTAATTAATTAATTATTGTGATTCTAACGTTTGTGACGTAATTTACATTGTTATCGTTAGAATTTCAACACTTAGTGATGCCATAACCGTTAATTGTACAATAATTTAAACGTTACAAAAATGATTGTAAGATTTCTAACACTTATTTATGTGATAACTGTATGTAATAAGTCCATAATGTATTTTTTTTCCCACGATATAGACGAAATGCACCTTTTCAAATGTGTTTTTTTAAGAGTTAATGAAGTTATTATAACTCGAGCTAGAATTATTTCTCAGAGCTGAAAATTTTACTGAAGCTTTTCCTCCTGGCTTTCCTGGATTTGAAATCAATTGGATAAAAAAGTTGTAACCAGTTTGATTAAAATCCAGGAAAAACAAAAGCTTTAAGGCTCAGCTAGCTGCAGTAAAAATTTTAGCCCACAGAAATAATTCTAAAATAAGTTATAGCTGCTTCATTACCCCATAATTATGTTAAATTAAGACAGGAAAACAAAATCGTCTGCTAGCACTTTCGTTAGTATTGATAGGCTGTGAGTTTGCTTATTTTCTTACTAAAACTATTTTTCTTTATTTTTTAAGTACAAAAATTCAAAATACATTGTTCGTACTACAATTGCTGCAGAATTTTGTTTTTAATTATAAATATTTCAAATTTAACATTCAAAATTATGCTTACGTAGTAAAATCATATTACAACAACAGTAAACAAAACCTTTCTCTCACAGTAGTATATTTTATAACTAACCATGAGATCATAAACATACAATATCATGTAGTCATATAATTAAAAGTAATAACATTTAAATGTGTAAAAAAATTTAAACTATATTTTGTATGATATAATATAGTATCATAACTTTAATGTTTACATTTCATAAAATATTTTATACATAAACAAGTAACTTATATACATACATACAATTAATTTTAATATTTAATTAATTCTAAAAAAAAATATATATAATGTTAATAAATTTTATTAGAATATTAAAGTTTGTTTATTGATATTCAATTATTACTATATAATAAATCATAATTGTAATTTTTCATTTTAATGTGTTATGTATATAAAATTGAATTTTCATTTAAAATTATATAGTAAAATTATGACATATAAATTCTATTAAAATGTCAAAATATTTCTTTGAATAATGTGGCATATTTTATAGAACTTTATACTGTCACGATTTTTCATGTGGATTAAAACGTATTATGTTTATTAATGATTTAAGATAAGGTTTTTCTATAGATAGGTAATCCAAAGAGAATATCGTTATTCAATTTTCTGGAAAATAAAATATATATTAATGACTTCGACCAAATCAACGTTGATATTTAGGTATGTTAGGATATTAGACAAGTTTTTTTGTTGAAGGTGTTATACGCCTTTAAAGCCCTTATCAACTTACTTTTTTTATTATTTAGAATACTAGATTGATAATTACCATACCTTATTATCAATGAATTAGACAATAACAAGTTGATTTTGTATTTATTTCTGTTTATGTGTTTTTTTTTACTGTTATATCACGTATCTGACGTCACAATGTACCACCGCCAATCACAGTCACCGCTCTGCTCACGGGATAAATTTAAGCCCCTCCCTCAAGTTATTTATCCCTATCACGACCCCATCGGTACATTGTGACGTCAGATACGTGATATAACAGTCAAAAAGAAAATAAATACAAATAAATACAAAATCAAGGTGATGGTGTCTAATTCATGGATAATAAGGTATGGTTATTATCAATCTAGTATTTTAAATGATAAAAAAGTTAGTTGACAAGGGCTTTAAGTAACATTGTATGGTATATAAATAACAGTCTCAGAATATTTTTCTATTGCAATTTACAGGATAAATTTGCTTGACGTTGGTAGAAATATCTTACTATTATATAAAAATAAAGAAAATAAAAAATAAAAAGCATATTTTTATTACATAATTTCTCGCTTATTATATTATGATATTGTAAAAATGTGAAAACAATACATAAAATAAAATAATTAAGTACTATACGTAGAGAGAAAAAAAATATTAAAATTAACACACGTGAAAATGTTATGTATATTATTTAAATAAATTTTCTTTACATACTGTATAATAATACAACATTATCATTTATAATAGCAACTTGAATAATTTTTTAATTTTTTTATACGTAATTTTTTTTTCATGAAAATTACTTTATAAATAATTTATATATATAATAATAATAATAAAAGAATAAATTAAATTTTTACTCAAAAGAGAGAGAGAGAAAAAAAAAAGTTTTTTTTATTCGTGCATATTAAATAATTTCCCTTGATAATTTAATTATGTCGAAAATAATTAATAATTATTATTATTTTATATATACACGTGAAAAAAAAATAATAAAAAACATGTTTTAATAGTATGTTTTTACGGTTTGTTTTGGGAATTAAGTTTAGAAGAACTTTGAGTTTTAGCTGCAAAATATATGTTGTTGCATTTTTGTTATTTTGATAATAAGTTTGTGGTTAGAAGTGATTTTCTCATAAATAAAGTAGCCGTTGTAAAAAAGATTTATTTTATAGGGTGGTTGCATTCATATAAAAGTTTACGCCATTTGTGAGTTCTAAATAACATGGCCGGTATGAGAAAATGATACATTTTGCCAGTTTAAAAACATTTAGCAATATTTTTAAGTGCAATAATACTGTAAGTTTAAATTATGTTTTCAAAACAAAAAACAAAAATGTTTTCCAAACAAAAAAAAAAAAAAAAAAAAAAAAATGCGAAAAAAAAAATTGCGGAAAAAAAAAAAATAACAAAATAAGTGAACTACGTAATTTCCTAAAGAAATGAGCCCAATATTACTTTTATCCTATGTTGAGTAATGTTATTCATTGCTCCAGTATGGCGTCAAAGCGCATTCAGTATGACTTTATGTGCTAATAACAAAAAAGTTAATTTCCTAAATAAATAAATAATTGTATATATTTAAAAAAGAACTATGGAAGAAAAAAAAAGATACAATTTTTGAAAGGTTGAGGTTTAAGCTTGACTAAATGTCTGGTCTACTCTTACACCTAACCCCAACAAAAAACATCAATGAATTTTTTAATTACAAACAAATTTATAATAATAGGAAAGTAATAACAATATGAAGAAAAAAAATTATATCATATAAAAAAAAATTATAAAAGCTTTCTGGTATAAGCGACTATTAATGGGAAAATGAAAAAACAAACAAACAAAAAAAAAAAAAAAAGAAAAAAAAGACGCTTATCCAATGTTGAGCAAATTTATTCATTTCTCCATAGTAATGCGTCAAAGCGCATTTAGTATGACATCATGCGCACGCACCTATGCTGTTAAGAAAACACTTGAAAATATTGCAATGAGATCAAAAAGAAAAATATACGTAGTATTACACTATAATATAATAACATACTATATTTCAACCTGTTTTCAACTGCAATTAACGAGTAGTAAAGGTTGCTGACTCGTAACTCTATAAGCTCTCGAGTTTGAGTGCTGAGTGCATATACGTGAAGTGTGAGAGTACAAAACGTTTCACGATACGTGTTTACAACATGCTCTGAGAATACAATGTAGTATAGGAGCTAGTATTTGAAATCTGATAATCACTAAATATTGCGTGCTTTGTCGATTTGTCATTCTTAAGAATCATATTCTAATGCGTAGAGGGTGACCAAAATTACGTATTCATGAAAACATTAGCATTTATATCACAAAACACATGATGGGACTTAAATAAATAACATTAATTGGTCTCAAAACCCAACTATAGCGCCGTAACAGTGATCAGAAAATTTCAATTCATGCAACCCGCACAAAATTTAAATGCTAGTTTTTGTCTGTTTTTGACCTCATAAACAGATATTCACGCAAATTGCATACTGTACAGTTTTTTTACGCTCTCTTGTGGGGCCACATTTACATTCTGGTAACAAATTATCATCAGTTTTATAGATCCCATTTTGTGTTTAATGATTAAAAAGAACGCGTTGTTACATGTTTTCTATGCCTTTAAGCATTTAAAATATTCTCTCTCTCTCACACACTCTCAGTGATTGTTTACTCACTACTAGTGCATGTGTACTGTCTACTAGTGAAATGGGTGATCATACTGTATTGTTTACAGAGAAACCATGTATTCATCATACTTGCATCAATACTAGCCTCTACAAGATTGAATATTTACTTAAAAAAATACATTTTGTGCTTTGACGTGCAGCGAGTTATATTAACATTGGGATTCAAAGGATTTTATGCATTTTTACCGCAACAAAACGAGTTGATGCATAACAATAAAGAAAAAGAGGTGTTCACTGTTTCACTTCTCCACCTTTTATTTGACTTTCTATCAAAGCACACCAAAATGTGCTCGCCCACCCATTGTAATGTAAGTAGATAACTTATGTAATCCAAAGAGGATTCCCGCTGAAAAGTACTGGTCAGCTGGAGACGTGTATTGCGGGTCAAAATTACATTGATCAAATGGACAACAAAATATAACTTCCAGGATAAAATACATTAAAAGACAACATAAAATTGAATAACGATATTCTCTTTGGATTACCTATCTATAGAAAATAGAAATACCTTAACCCATTGATCTTTTTCGCTCTCTTGTTTGCATGTCTACTCATCGCCGTAGACGTTTTGTTTCCTGTCTTGACCAAGTCGATCTTCACAACATAATAGAAGTCAAGTAAAAGGTGGAGAAGTGCAGCAGTGAACACCTATCTTTTTGTTATGCATCAACTAGTATATTATTGGTGCTGTAAAATTGTGTAAAATCTTTGAGTCTCAAATTTAATGTAATCCATTGTACAAATCAAAGAATTTTTGCATTTTATGCTAAAAAAACATATCTTATCTTGTATTTAGGCACTAGTGTGCAATAATTATTGCACCTGCCGATAAGAATACGTCTTGATGGAACTACATAAAGGTGTGGTTAAATAACTCAACACGAGGAAAAAAATGCTATGATATTTTGAATTATGTGTCACTTTTTTCCCAGAAATGCGATCTTGAATTATCATGATATAAAAACACATTTTAATGAAATGTTAGCTTATTTAAAAGTAAATTTTATGAATAAATATTTTATATTAAATTTCTTTTCAGCTCTAAATTAGAAATATAACTGCATTTATGAAATAGCTTTATTATTATTTTTTTTTAAAGAAATTGAACCTTATATATAGACACAGAAAAATTGTATATAAATAAAAATAAATTAAATTTTTGTCAAAAGATTTTATTAAACAATGAAGGGAGAGAGTGAAAAAAAAAAAGTTTATTTTATATTTGAAAATTGTAAGAAGTGTTTTATTCTTTTATTTGAAGCAGTAAAAAAAGAGAATAAAATAAAGAGGGGAAAGATGGGAAGTGAGATTTTTATTTAGAAAAGTAAAAGAATCTTTCTTTTTTTCTTTCTCTCTAATACTCTGCGTATACCACACATTTCTTGCGCCAAAAAGTAGTTTTAAAGGTGTTGCTACGCTATAGTCAATGTAATGTATAATAAAAGGTTAGAGAAACCGGAATTAGTTTAAATTAAGCTGAGAATGCCTGTATAGTTTTCTACAAAACGAAAGAAAGAAGAAAAAAAATTGTCATTTAATATTTAATGTAATCGTTAAAATTTTTTTTCAGGTAAGAGTGCTCATAAAAACTAAAAACAATGGTAAGTTTATGAGGTTAGCAAAAGATTTTTCTCTATAGAAAGTTTTTACATTCATCCAATTTGATTAAGAATAACATTTCCTTATACGTATTGATAAGGCTTATTATTAGGCATTATGTTATTAGGCTTATGCTATACAATATCTCAAATAAGATAGGATTCAAAACTAAAGTAATGCATGCACCTATTTTTTTTTTTATTATTATTTTTTTAGATATTTAGTTATAATATACCATATCATATAGAATTATATATAATAGTATATTTAACATTATTGGAGAGCGTAATTATAGACAATATTTGGCCGCGTTGCAGTAAAACTGATTCAAACTTTTTTAGGTGCACTTTTTTTTATATTACAAATAGCGTAGATGCTATATGCAGTTTTTTTTTACAGTTTTTTAACTTTACTGGGGTTTATTGGCTTTATATCAATTCACAACTGGCACGTAAAAAGCAAAGGACCCCAATTTCCTATTCTTTAACATGCAAAAAAAAAAAAAAAAAAAAAAACTATTTTTTTCTTTAAATTATTTTTTATGTATTGAGTCAGTTTAAAAGTACCACACAAATCCCGGCTAGTTTTAAGTAAGGAATACTTTTACATATTTGAAAAGAGATAACCAAGTATCAAAATTTTATTACCCGATAACTCCTTTTGTGTGCACATGCTGATTATAAAGATAACCAAATTTAGAATTTATTTTTAGAATTTAAAATTTTAATAATTCACGTATATTTACTCATTTAAAAAGTGTCCCTTCAGACCTCAATAAACAGTTTTGTACTTATCCATGTTTTACACATATAGACCCCTTGCACATCCTTGCGCTTTGTTGCCATGTTTGCGGTGCCTAATGCACTGTCTATAGCATATATAGGGGAAACATCATTTCTCCTAATTTTTAACATAAAAAGAGTTTATTTCAACTGAATGAATTTTTCTCATATTCTTCGAGCTTATTATGAGCTAGAAATAAGGCTTTGATTAAGTTTTGAAGTTTCTTTAGGTATTAACAAAATAAAAATGAAGTTTTTCCTATGCTGGTCTATGTATTCCTCACCAACAAAATTGTGGCTCTTAAATATGAGTGCAACTGGTCTATAATCAAAACAGTGTTGCATGAAGACTATGTTTTTATAAGTTTTAAAGTATAAAGTACAAATTAAAATAAATAAATACTCTCAATAAAGTACAAAATTAATACTTTTGCTATTGAAAAACGCGCGCCATATTTACAATGCTATTTTGCTATGAAAAAAATTGCCGTGAATATTAATTGTGACTTTTATTCCAATATTTTTAAAAGAAAAAAAAAACTTGCAAATTCGAATGTTATCTTTATTTTGTCTATATAATCTAGGTTTTTGTTTTCTTTAGAAAAAATATTTGGTAATAACAGCTGGCTATTTGTATTTGACGTATATTTTTTTCTAAATCTAATCATGTCGTTTTATATTATCTTACTATATCTGAAATTAAAAACAATTACTTTTAAAGATTCTCTTGAAAAAGATTTATCATTGTATACTTTTCTTTTTTTGTGTTCAAAATTACACCAAATATTAATTTAATTTAATAAAAAGAGATATAAAAAAGAGCAAACTCTTAAAAAAAAAAAAAAAAAAAAAAAAAAAAAAAACTTCGTTGCTAAAAAAAGATCTCACAATTAGAACGGTTAAAAGAATATAATAAAAAAACTAATATTGCTGACTCCCAACTTAACTTTTATTCGTAGCATTTAAAGTTTTTTTGTGTGAACTTTTTTTTTTTTTTTTTTTTTCCCAAATGTTGATGCAGCATTTTTCTCTAAAATTCTCTCTTTCTATCTCACTTAAATTACATTACAAAAAAAAAGTAGCAAAATCTACATAAAAGACGTAAAAATATATTCAATGATATTTTTCATTTAAAACTATTTATAAAAATTTCCCTAAAATTATTTTGTATATATGAATGGTGGAAATATAAATGAAGTTCATAGTTTCCAATTATCATAAGATTTATTTCTAGATTTTAAATTTTAAGTATTAGAAATTTGATACTAAAATAAATAGAATTTACTGTATTTTGTGATCTAAATACATAGAATTGTTATTGTATAGAGCGGTAACACTCATATTTAAGAGCCGTCATTTTGTTGGTCAAGAATACATAGACGAGCATAGGAAAAACGTCATTTTTATTTTTTAATAGCAAAAAAAACTTCTAACCTCAAAGCCTTATTTCTAGCTCCTAATATGCTCGAAAAATATGAGAAAAATTCGTTCAGTTGAAATAAACTCTTTTTATGTGAAAAATTAGGAGAAATGGTGTTTCCCCTATACTGGACAATGCATTAGGCACCACAAACATGGCGACAAAGCGCAAGGATGTGCAAGGGATCTATTGTTTACTTTACCTGGTTGTCTATTTACAAGAAGATTATGAGATTATGCAATGTATCCGTAGTGTTAAAAATAAATAAACCCCTTCAGCCTTTATTTAGAGCAAGGAAAAACCAACAACTTTAATGAGAAGAAACTTATTTTTAATTAAAGTTTTTAAACACATTTCATTGTGATTATAACAAAGCATAATATGCCTTATTACATTATTAAAAATTTGAACTAAGGAAATCATGCATAGACTTAAAATTTTTAATAATGAAAGCTCTTTTTTTTTTTTAATTAGTCACCTAGTTTCCACAGTTTCTCTATAAAGCTAATGCTCGACTTTTTATTGAACAAGTTAACAAAGTTACAAGTTACATGAAAGGTTATTTAATGAATGATGAATTGCTATTATTCATATGAATGCTATATGAATAATCTGCCAATAAGAGAAATTAAAGACCCTATTATGTTTAAAAAATCATTGAAAATGCTACTGTTAAACAAGTAATATTATTCTATAGATGAATTTATAAAATACCATGTAAACAATGCGTTTGTTTCAGTTTTTAAAGCATTAAAATGATTATTTTCTGTATAAATATGTTTGTATTTTAATGTTCGTGTTACATTAATTGCATTCTTTTTGACTATCATTTCTAATTGTATCAACTGATACAATAACATTAGCCAATATGCATTGTTGTATATTGTGATTGTAGGACGAAAGAAATGAATAAATATATTTTGAATTTGCTTTGGGAAAAAAATACGAAAAAAAGTGAACTTTTACGATATACATTTTACTTTTTGATAAATGTATATGTATAAAATTTTACTAACAACAACAAGTTAAAAAAAAAAAGTGTCAAGTTTTTATCTTTGATAGACAAATTGACAAGACAGACAGACACTGATGTTGATAAAATCAAGGTAAAGGTTTAAGTTGACAACTGCTTGAAATGTGGTTTTCTTTTTCTCGTCTTACAAGTAGATTTAAAGTAGATTAGTATGAGAAGAAAAAAAAAACTGGAGACGTGTTTTGGTTTTTATTTATCCAAAAATACTTATGAGAATTTAGTGTTAAAATGTGTAACTTTTTCTCTCTCTCTCTCTCTCTCTCTCTCTACAATTTCATATTCAATATCATATATATAAACGGAAATATTTATAAAATATGTTTATTTTCTAAAATCATTTCTTTAAAATCTAATTAAAGAGCCGTCTTTTATACTTTGCATATGAAAAATATAACTGAAAGGTGCTGACATATTTTAAAATGGAAACATCATACACAGATAAAGGAAAATTGTTTAAAAGTTTTGTGACATGTTCATGCAATTTACCACCCGCATAGTTTTTGCCTCTTAAGTAAAAATCAAAATTATGGATGTGAAAAATATATTTTTCAAATCTTTCAATGTTTTTTTTTTTTTTTTTTTTTTTTTTTTTTCTAAAAAAAAAAATATACTTTTAAAGACATTTGTTAGTCCACCTCTTTCAACCTCTCTGAATCACAAATAATAATAATAATAATAAATCAAATAAATTTTTTACTATAATCATAAAGTTTTCTTTAATTAAAATCATTATATGGATTTAATTTTATTATAAAAGTAAGTAGAGTGTGATCATATATATATATATATATATATATATATATATATATATATATATATATATATATATATATATATATTATCATTTAAAAACTCGCCCTATATTTGCAATGTTATTCTTTTAAGAAAAACATGCTTTGAATTCAAATAGTAAAATACATTAACACAATCATGTAAGTGTTGTTCGTAAACCCTGTTTTCTTGCACCAAAAAAAATGAAAATTCCATTTGAATAACCAAAGTGGATCGTCATTTTAGGAGCAGAGGACAGTACGAATAGCATTACAATAAAAATCACTATAAATTAAATTTGAAATTTACAGAGTAATAAAACTAAATTAAAAAGTTTACTGAAGTATTTTACAGTAAAATTTTGTCTTTCCTCCTGTATCAGTATATTAAAAGCAATTTAAAGTTACAGGTTTTAAATTAATATATAAATATTATTATAATAACAATTTCTTTGTTTATAATTTAATTAAATTTTTACAAGTAGATTTTCATTTATGTTTATTATAAAAGTTCTCATTATTCAAAGTTAAACAACAACAACAACAAAAAGTATAAAATCTGTTAAGTATGTTTTTATGTTTTTCTTACCCATAGTCTCTTCTTATAAATAAACAAAACAATCTTTATGTATTATACTTTAAGACAATGCATTTTCTTTGGTCTTACTGTTTTTTTAGAGTGAGAGACAAGAGAGAGAGAGAGAGAGAAAGAGAAAAGAAAGAGATTATTTAAATAGAAGTAACGATGGAGAATAATACTTTTGTTGAAGATTGCTTTATAATTTTATAGTAAAAAAAAGAAACAATTTTTACAGCTTGCAAGTAAAGTAAAAACTTGTTTTATATGACATAATATATAAGCGTTTTCTTTTAAAAGCACCGTTATATCGTTGTTGCAGTGGAAAATGTGTGTATTTCGTTTTTTTTATCAAGTGAAATAAAACGTGTATCTCGTTTTTAGTCACTGGAAGTAACATGCGTCTCTCTCTCTCTCTCTCTCTCTCTCTCTCTCTCTCTCTCTCTCTCTCTCTCTCTCTCTCTCTCTCTCTCTCTCTCTCTCTCTGTATTTGTAAATGTAAGCAACATGGGTATCTCTTTTTTTTTTGTAAATTGAAAGGCATAGAACACCTTGAATAAAAAACATGTCTAATATCCCAATATACCTAAACATAAACGTTGATTTGACCCCAGTCATTGATTTCTAATTAATTTTACATTCATAAAATGACAGCTGCAGGTTTATGACATCACAGCTTGCCTGTTTCTACGCATGTGGACTAGTGAGCTGTGGCGTCACAAACCCGCAACAACCATGTTGTGAATGGAAAATAAATTATAAATCAATGACTCTGGCCAAATCAAGGTTCATACTTAGGTATGTTATGATAATAGACAAGTTTTTTGTTCAAGGTGTTTTATGCCTTTAAGGTAAGCAAAAAATGTGTATCTAGTTGCCGAACTTAATG
>OX439137.1:24091652-24111652 GCA_949318235.1 Ecdyonurus torrentis | reverse complement strand
CGTGGTACATTTACGTCATGAATGATTCAAACTCTTCAATTAAATCTAAAAAAAAAAAGCTTGAATTACGGACTGAATATTCATTTTACACTAAAATTACTTAATATACTATGTTTTTCAGCTTAAAGGAATAGACCAGAGAAAAACATAAGAATTTATATCACAAAACAAGTGATGGGACTTACATAAATAACATTAATTGGTCTCAAAACCCAACTGTAGCACCGTAGGAGTGATCATAATATTTCGATATATGCAACCCGCACAACATTTTAGTTTTTGCCTGTTTTTGACGTCATACACAGAAATATTCACACAAATTGCATACTTTACAGTTTTTTCACGCTCTCTTGTGGGGCTACATTTACATTCTGGTAAAAACTGTCATCACTTTTGAAGATTCCATTTTGTGTTTAATTAATAAAAAGCACATTTTTTTCATGTGGTCTATGGCTTTAACAAGTTATAAAAATGACATAACGGTTTAAAAAAAAAAAATCCATACCTTTCTAAGTAAAATTGTTATAAAATTAAAAAATAAAAGTGTACAATATCTTTGTATATATCATACAAGTTTTAAAATGTAAATAATGAAACATTATTGATATAAATTAAAAATAAAATATTTTTATAGCTGATTCAAACTATGTGTATAAGATATTTTAATATAAGTATCCTTCTTTATTTTTATTATACAGCTAATTCAATTATTTTTGACGCATAAATAAGATTAAAAAATCATTAAAATTATATACATAATTTTTTTAATTAACTTCAACAGCTAGATTCTCTTATATATTAAAAATGATGCGAGTATGGTATATTTTATTACATAACAAAAAAACAACAAAAAAACTTCAAGTATTTTTACAGGGTGTATATTGTTTAATCTTCATTGAGTGTTTTAAAATTGAAAATAATTTAACCTAAATAAGCTAACCGTACATTGATGCTGTGCAATATAATGAAGAAAACTAACAAGAATTTTAGGTGATAGTTTTATTTCATATTCTAAAATAGCAAAATAGCCTTGAATCAATTGATATATGAATTTCTAATTTTTTAATTCATTCAGTACTTTTAATTAATTTATGAAAATTTGAAAAATTAATAATAATAATAATAATAAATGGTTTTTATTAGAGGCCAAAAAAGGTATAAACCCACTTACATGGTCCTCTGACTTTCTTTAAACAATATCCACTAGTCAGAGTATTTCTTCATTATATTTAATATACATAATTAACAAAGAAGAATCATAGAAATATGCATTTCTATTTATTTATAAGACACAATACAATATTATAATTGAGAGAAAAAATAGTCATTTATACATTATTATATTAATAAAACATTTAATATTATTTTTAACATATTTATATCGTATTTATAATATATTTAAATCACTAATAACAATTACGTTACTTATGCACGTGGGCATAGTAAAAAACTTGCTGATCGTGACCACTTTTTACGACTTTAAAAATTAATTAAAAATACTGAAAGGAATAGACAATCATAAACATAAGCATTTATATCACAAAACACTTGATGGGACTTACATAAATAACTTTCAAAACCCAACTGTAGCTCCGTGATCAATTTATGCAACCCGCAGAACATTTTTTACTAATTTTTGCATGTTTTTGACGTCAGAAACATGAATAATCACGCAAATTGCATACTTTACAGTATTTTCACGCTTTCTTGTGGGACTACATTAACATTCTGGTAAAAATTCTCATCAGTTTTAAAGATCCCATTTCGAGTTTATTCATTAAAAAGCACATGTTGTTTTTGGATCTATGGTTTTAATGAGTAAAAAAGTAAAAAAAAAAAAAAAAAAAAAATGCATATCTATCTATTCAAGACGATATCTTCTTTAGGAATATACAATATACAGTATATAAAAAGAAACGGATAAATCATAAAATGCGACCATTATATAAAAACGCACCTATTATATAGGGTGCATACGGATAACCTCATATTTAATGCGTTGGAGACCATACTGAAGTAGTGAAGAACAGAATGTACAAGAGGCCGTGTAAATATTGTAAAGTATGCTTTTTACATAGCTATTTCTGTTTCTGACGTTTCTGAATCTCTTATGTTTTCTTCTAGCCTATTCCTTTAAAAAAAAAAGTTAAGTTACTTAAAGCACACTCTGTAAATTATAAAGTGGTAGACATTTTTTTTTTATGAGCAATAAAAACTGGCAATGAAAATCAAACAAACCAAACAGAATAAAAATCTTTTTTAATTCTAACACAAATAAAAAAATCTCTCTCTCTTTCTGATAAAAATATTTTATTAGCCATGAAAAAGTAAATATTTTCCTTGCTAATATTAAAATATTTTTTATACTCCTTAATAATATAGACATTGCGGATAAAATAAGTCAAACATGACTAAATAATTTTTCCCTTTTGTTTGAATATGCTTTCTCTCTCTCTCTCTCTCTCTCTCTCTACTTATATTCTCTTACCCACTCTCACTCTTTTTTTAAAATTTTAATTGTATTTGTAAAAATTTTATACATTAGTTTATTACAATTAAGTTTTTTAAGTTCCTTATAAAATTTTCAAGTTACGAAGAAGTTTTACAATCTATGAAATGTAAAATTCTTTTTATTAGAGCTACGTCAATTAGTCTTTACGTCAGTTTTTAAATGGCTGTAAGAGTTAGTTCGCGATATCGGACGAGACAACCCCTGTTTGGGGATCCTTAAAAGAGGCGTAACCAGGGTGTTACGCCCCCTTTTGAGGCCTCTTGAGATCCAGCCCAACCCTGTTTTTTATGAAGTGCAGTCTTGTTATATATTGTATAATACGTGCTGGAAGATTCTATATAAATGTTCAGTTATTCACAAATAATTATCTATTTAACCAAGATTTTCCGTTTAAAATTGGTATTTATTATTATTATTATTTTTTATTAATAAAAATATGAATACATACATAAGTGCCACCAAGACAATGAAGTCTTATCGGTGTGTGCTTAATCAAGATCATATAAAAATGTTAGTAAGCATAAACAATATTACAATAGAAATTAAACAAAATCAGCACATGTCCTTTTTTATATATATATATATATATGTATTTTTTTATCTACAAGAAAATATCTGTAGACGATGTAATAAAGTAAAGTTCTCATAGTTTTAATACCGGCGTTGGTCGACCCTGTAAACAAATAATTGTCTCCCTCTTGCACTTTCTCTTTCTCGATATATATTCCTTCCCCCAAGCAACTTGAAATTGAACGTGGATCTCTTATGTGTTAACTGGACCATAGGCCAGTTTGACATTTAGAAACTTTACGATTAAAACTGTAAGGAAGGATATCCATAGCCATGGGGCATCAATATAGTGTCTCATATTATAGATTAATGGAAAAAGAGTATCTGATTTGGGTGTGACATATCTGTAAATGTGTCAAATACTATATAGCATTGTCAATAATTAGACCATTGCTATTTACGGATAATAAAACCATACAAATAATAAAAAGTTTTGTTTAGCACAGATCTTGTATAAAGAATTCAAAACAAGCATATAATGGTTTTTATGTTGTGATACAACTGAAAAACTGGGACGAGAAGAGAGAGAGAGAGAGAGAGAGAGAGAGAGAGAGAGAGAGAGAGAGAGAGAGAGAGAGAGAGAGAGAGAGAGAGAGAGAGAGAGAGAGAGAGAGAGAAAGTGATACAAAACTTCGTACTTCTCTTTTCTTTGTTTTCAATAACGACAGTAACGTCTGCAATCATAAACAGTTTAAAGCCCTTGTCAACTTACTTTTTTTTTTATCATTTAGAATACCAGATTGATAATAACTAATAACCATACTTTATATTATCCATGAATTAGACACCAACACGTTGATTTTGTATTTATTTTCATTTATTTTTATTTTGATGGTTATTTCACGCATCTGACGTCACAATGTAACACCGCCAATCAGTTACTGCTCTGATCACGTGATAAATGAAGTCCTCTAGATCCCTCAAAGTCTTGCCTCCCTTCATAGCCCCATCGGTACATTGTGACGTCAGATGCGTGAAATAACCGTCAAAATGAAAATTAATAAAAATAATTACAAAATCAACGTGTTGGTGTCTAATTCATGGATAATAAGGTATAGTCATTATCAATCTAGTATTCTAAATGATAAAAAAGTTAGTTGACAAGGGCTTTAAACAAATACATATTTGATAATTATTATTCTCTACTTATAAAATTAAAACATAACACGAAACTCGTTTTTTTTTTTTTTTTTTTTTTTTTTTTAATGGAATTTGTTATAACATAAAAAGTAACACTCATAATTTATAATAAAGAACAATATTCAACAACTTTTTATATCATATTTTTAAACTTTTTTATATACTAAAATTATCTTTCTTTAAATTGCTTTTAATTAGGAAGCACTTGTAATTTAATTACAAAAAAGAAAAAAAAAAAGTTTATTATATTTTTTTTGCATGAATAGTGTACAAAAATTTATTCATAAAAGTGGCTCACTTTGATTTTTTCTTCTTTCTCTCTTTTTTTTTTTTTTTTTTTTTTTTTTTAATTCATACTTAGCTTCTTATGCCTCTTATATTATTCACATTTTTCTCCTATAATATATTTTTTTTCTCATATAACGGCTTCACTCGAACGATACAATTTTTTTTTTAAATAAAGAGCAAGATAGAGGTGATAGGGGGTTGGCTGAGAGTTTGTAGGAGGTTGGGTGAGTGGGTGGTGGGAGGGGATTAAAGAAGGTAATTAAGGAGAGTATTTTGCATCGAAAAAAAAATTGTAAAAATTTATAATAACCACTTACAAACTCATTTAAGAAAAGGTATAATTAAAAGTTAAAACTTTGTAACTTTTTTTTTTCGTCGTGTCATTTCTGGTTTTAAAATGTTTTAGAGTTTTTTATTTCATATATTTTTTTTTTCGGTTTGTATCATAGGTATTTATCTAAATGGAAAAAAAAGATAATAAAGTTGCCAAAAATATTAGACGTATATTGAACCGCATAGCACAACAGATGCATTTAATGCAAACAACTTAGGGAATAATTTTATTGCATATTCTTAAAGAGGACATTGTTCACATGTGAATTTGTAATTTGTAAATTTAGTAAGATATTTTTAATTAATTTTTAAAAGTCGCAAAACGACTTCACAGGTGCCAACTCTTTATCATGACCATATGCATAAGTTGACGCCCACTGTATCATTTTTTATTGTTAAAAATGAAACAAAATACTTAATTAATTTAAAAACTAGAAATTTTCTTATCAATTGATTTAGGATAATGTACATAGATTAGGATTTAGAATATGAAATAAAATTACTTTTTTTTAGCCTTTCTTATTATCAATTATCAAATTAAAGCATACGAGGTTGTCAGAGAGAGAGAGAGAGAGAGAGAGAGAGAGAGAGAGAGAGAGAGAGAGAGAGAGAAATAATTTATTAAATGGAGTTGATTGATAAAAAAAAATTAAAAATCTTGCAAATACAAATAGTATTATTAATTATGGCGAATTGTCCCAAAAAAAGAAGGATGAGGATCTTTCAATACTTCAAAATATTTCAATATAGAGAGAAAGAAAAACTTTTTTTTCCCCATTATATTGAAAGTTCAAAAACTTCAAGTTTTTTAAACATAAATCTTTATATTATAAAACTATTGAAACAAAATTATTATTAAAATAAATTGAATTTGAATAAAATTTATGTAAGCACATAAATATTCCTATAGATTTTAATTTTGATTTTAGTGAGTTAAGTTAGAAAGATGACATTTATTAGAAGAAGTTCCCTTCTCCCTTCTCTCGTTTTCTTTTCATATACATTAGGTGAAGAAATATCTCTTCATGAATAATGCCTTTTTACATAAACTTTAATGAAACATCTAGAGACTTTAGATTTACCATACCTTTTGTATGTATAAAGTATTTTCTTAAGCATTATATACTTGCACAAATTTTAGATTCTTAAATCTTTTTTGGTATTATATACATAAATTTAAATAATCAAAACTAAATCTTTCTACCTTTGTTGTGGGTTTATAGTTTATCATTCAACGTTTCCTACGTGTTTTTCTTTTACCATGAAATGGTAACTTTTTTCAGTGGTAAAAATTATATATCGCATCTGGTTTAAAGAGCTAAGATATTGTAGCTCGTTTTATAAACTACACACAAATATTGAGCCAGCTTCGAAAATGTTCCTTTGTTATAAACAGCTGGTTATGACGTCGTTACCTGTTTATTACGTTTATACATAATGGTCGATCATTGTTATTTCTTCTTTTAGAATTTTGAACTTGATAAGAATGAAAGAAATTTCCCAAAAAAGGTTCCAGTCTCAATATGCGACTCACTTTTATCGGCTCAAAAAAAAATCAACCAATGATGAACGTGTCTTATTTTGTTGGTCAGCCAATCACTGTTATTGAGATTCACTTTACTTTACAGAACGAGCTCATGTTTACATTTCTTCAAAAACTTCTTGAGCGTAATTAACTATGTAAAGTCAACTGTGATTAGCTAGGAGGTTTGTAACATGCTCTCTGATTGGTTTAGCACCCCGGATACAGTTTTTTTTTACAGGAATTACCTTGTTTTGGCCGGTATATACCATTACTAAAATAAGAAGAGAGGTATTACAACCGGATGCACCCCCTTTTCTCGGATTCTAAACAATTTACAGAAATAAAATATGTATTAAATTCAATATTAAAAATAAAATTCAATCGATGTAACAAATGCTCATATTCTATATTCATTTATGAAAGGGGGAAAATAAACATTGAAAAAAAATGTATTTTTATCGATAAATTATAAAATGGGACACATACACATATTATTATCTTTTAACCCTTTTGTTGCCTCACAAACTGGGGAACGAACTTATAAAGTAGGTAACTTTTTAATTTTTATTTTAGACTTGGATTATGAGTTTCAAAAGTTGCATACTTTACAATTTTTAACCCCAGTTTGTGAAGGTAAGGAAGTATAAATAAAGGGACATAATGTATGTAATATGTATAATGTTCCAATCTCATAATTTATCCGTTTATATGGTATATGCATTCATGTTAAAATCGATGTCATGTTGGATCATTAAATAGCATGGATGGCATAGGAAAATAACTCATTTTGCAAGTTTAAAAACACTATGCAATATTTTTGAGAGTATTGATGCTGTAAATATGTTGAATTAGTATCTCAAGCATGTGAAAAAAATAACAATAACTAAAAATTAACAGATTTCGCAAAGAAAATTGCCTGATTGAAAATTTGACAAAATGAAATTTGTCTTATGCTGAGCAATGTTATTCACTACTCCAGTATGGCGTCCAAGCGCATTAAATATGATGTTATGCGGATACACCCTATTCTGGAGTACAAAATCTCCATATACATATATATATATATATATATATATATATATATATATATATATATATATATATATATCCGGTTCTAGATTAGATTCTACACGAAGTAAAACTATGGAACATTTTAAACATTCTTACGTGTCAACTTAAAATAAACTTTTTTTTTATTTCAATATTTTTGTCTAGGAAATGAGACTTTAAATAAAAAAAGTTAAAAAAATAATAAAAAGAGAAATTTATATAAAAAGATGAACTTTTGTAAAGTATAGTCCTAAAAACTTTTAAAATGAGTGTGTTAAAAAAAATTTAAGTTATCTTTAAGGAAGTTAAAAAATACGTTTTTTTTTAAAGGTTTTTCTAAAATCATATTCAGATGTAATCTTTGTTATAGAAAATTAAATATTTTACAAAATATATGTATGAAAGCGATAATTTATAAGGCTATCATATGATATAAATTTTTCATAATCTTTTAAAAAAATATTTGGTACTCATAAATTGTACTATGATTATTATTTAGTAATTATTTCATTATTATTACTTAAAAAATTTACAAGATTATTGAAATGGTTATCTTGCTCGTAAAATTTTAAGGTTTGTATTTACATAGATTAAACTTCCAAACTTTATGATGCCTTTTGAAAGTTAACAGTAACAGCTACCACGAGAATTTTTTTAGAATCTGTGACCATCAGATAAGAGAGTAAATAATTTGTTAAAATTAATATGGGCTCTTATAAGACTAAAACTTCAAAAATTATAATTTTAAATTTAGCATCGTAACCCCCTATTGTTGTTGTTGTTGTTGTTGTTGTTGTTGTTGTTGTTGTTGTTGTTGTTGTTGTTGTTGTTGTTGTTGTTGTTGTTGTTTTTTACATTTTTGAAGTAACCTTATTTTAATGTATTACTGAGCAAAATTTTCAGATTTTTCTTTCTTTACAACTTTTTAGTCAAATCTGAGCTCAATCAAATGAGTCAAATCAAAAAGCTGATTTCCAGCACTAAAGCGACTCTCCAGACCAGACAACATGCCCTTTTATTTCATTAAACACTTAATGGGATTCCCAAAAATACAATTATGTTGTCCAAGAACCCAATCGTGACGCCTTAAACATAATACGAAAATTTCACCTTATGCAACAATTTTTTGAGCTCTTTTGCAGAGTAACAAACATTAGGGTAATTATGAAATTTGATAATGTTAATGAGTGTCCCATTTTGTATTAATTGAAATTAAATTGCAAGTTGTTAGATCTAGAGAGTAGCTTTAAATAAGGAATAATGCATGTTATATTATGGTTTAAGAAACAATAAAACGTTGGTTAAAGCCCTTGTCAACTTACTTTTTTTTTATCATTTAGAATACTAGATTGATAATAACCATACCTTTATATCCATGAATTAGACACCATCACGTTGATTTTGTATTTATTTTCGTTTATTTTCCTTTTTGCGGTTATATCACGTATCTGACGTCACAATGTACCACCGCCAATCAGAGTCACCACTCTGGTCACGTGATAAATTTAAGCCCCTCCCTCAAGTTCTTTACCCCTATCACGACCCCATCGGTACATTGTGACGTCAGATACGTGATATAACCGCACAAAAGAAAATAAAAGAAAATTAATACAAAATCAACGTGTTGGTGTCTAATTCATGGATAATAAGGTACGGTAATTATCAGTCTAGTATTCTAAATGATAAAAAAGTAAGTTGACAAGGGCTTTAAACTCTTGGCCATAATTTATTAATCATTGTTGACTTTGTACCTCACTTTCTAGCTGTATGGAATGATGTGTTTACGTACAATATTGATTTCTATAAAGTCACTAATTAGATTAACGAATTTTACATGAAAACGCTTGTAGAGAAGTTTTTTTTTTTAATATAGCAAACTACCATTATCTAATGAATTTGGAAAACTAAAAAAACAACAAAAAAAAAAAAAACAAAAACAAAAAAAAAAAAAAACAAAAAAAAATTCTCTTACTAAAAATTTAAAGAAAATTTAATAATAAAATGAACACAATTTATATGCTATTGGTTTTTGATCTGACTCAGAAATGGGTAAGTAGAAAAATGTGAAATTGGGGTTGAATTTGACGTTTATGATGATATGTGATAAGAAACGTCGATTTTTTTTCTCTGTCCATTTTTAAAATAGAGAAACCAACAACGTACGCAAGATTGTGATAATATATTTTAGCATTGAAAAACTTGCGCCAACCTCGCAATGTTATTCTTATAAGGGGGGAAAAAAAGAAGAAGCAGAAAAAAAAAAAGAAAAAAAAACTGCATTTTGATTGTAGATTATATTAATACTTTTAGTGTATACTTCCTGTTTAAGGTAGGAAATCAGTTACTACGGGATTTGAATAAAACGTTGTAAAGAAAGAAAAATCTGAAATTTTGCACAGTGATACATTAGGATAAGGTTTCTTCAAAAATGTGAAAATTTTGCGGGGTCACTATGCTAGATTTTAAATTATGATTTTTTGAAATTTTAGTCCCATAAGAGCTCATGTTAATTTCATTTATTATTTTCTCTTTTATCTGATGGTCCCATGAGTTCTAAAAATATAATTTTTTCTTAATAAAAAAATAACACATATATATATATATATATATATATATATATATATATATATATATATATATATATATATATATATATATATATATATAGTATGCTATTAGTTTATTTTTTTTTTATTTTTTTTTTTATTGACAGAATATAGCAATTGGAACCACGCGTACATTAAAAATCATGATACAGGATAAAAATAAATACGTAATAATTATGCTAGCTCATTTTCAGCACAATTTTGTCAATAAAGCAAAGTCTATGCTATACTTCAAAATAACTATGTAACATAGTATAAATATTATGTCGTACAACATAAGTATTTACGTCGCTCTAATTTAGCAACATTTATGCTATAATAACATAAATGCAGCATAAATTACGTAATTTAAGCGTTCCATGTAGAAAGAAAAACTTTTTCTGCGGTTAATTATCAAATGATGCATTTAAAACCAGATTAAATAACAATTATTTTATTCTAAAAATTACTGTAATTGCCCTAAATTCTATTAATTATTTTCAAGTATGATATCAGAATTCCTCGATCACAGTATTCTGCATTATGCTATACCACAATTTTTGCATCATTACTATGATTATTTTTTACATTATTGATTAATGCTACATTTCATATACGTTGTAAACACAGTACATATTTTATGCTGCATTTACGTCTTTATAGTTTAAAATGTTTATATAGTTTGTAAAAAAATTATATGGTCAGCAAGCTATAGTCTTCGAACATCTAAGCAAAAGTGACAGCTTTATTGTTAATTTAAATACCTAAGAAGATGTCAAAAAATAATAAAAATTAATTTTTGAATACTTTGACAATCCTAGATGTGATAAACTCTTTCAAAACTGTAATTCTAACTAAAATAAAATTGCTATAAATAAAAGTCTAAAAAAAGTGATAAAAAAAGGTAGACTTCGAACGGCTTACCATGACATGCCAAACATCAAACGAGTTGATTGACATTTCTCGAACACAATACCGACCAGGTGCAGACATCCTAATAAAAAATGCCAAAAAATCATGTTTTTGCCCAATTGACCTAAAATTGAAAACATTTCATACTACATTCATCCCAACCATCATATATTTTTTATATGATAATAATTTTGCTATATAGAACATAATATATATACAGCGTGAACTAGTTACTAGTTATGGTGTGAGTGAGCTCACTTTGTGTATAGGCACTCGCCTTTTACTCACTCCAGTGGGGTGATTTCTCTCTCTCTCTCTTTTAATTAATAATAATAAAGAATAATTAAGCAAGAATTTTTTTACAAACATAACAGTCAAAGTCAGAAACAATGATGCAATTGCTCAAAAGATTATTAAAAAGTCAAAGCTCATCGAGTTAATTATCCATAAATTGAAGAAAAAAAAATTAAACAGAACATTTAAATAAACAAGATGATACATTTTTTAGAAACATAGACGCTGACATTTCTTTAAAGCCATAGACCACATAAAACCACATGTGTTTTTTAATGAATAACCAATAACCACAAAATGAGATCTTCAAAACTGTTGACAATTTTTACCAGAATGTTAATGTAGGCCCACGAGAGAGCGTGAAAATATGCAATTTGCGTGAGTATTCATATTTCTGACGTCAGAAACATGCAAAAATTACTAAAATTAGTTTGAAAATGTTGTGCGGGTTGCATAAATTGAAATTTCTGATCACTGCTACGCAGCTACATTTGGGTTTTGAGACAAACTAAAGTTATTTATGTAAGTCCCATCAAGTATTTTGTGACATAACTGCGTATGTTTATCTCTGGTCTATTGCTTTAAAATCACAGTTTAACTTATTATAGAGACAAACGCTCCTAGTGAAGAAAGTATCATTAAAATAGTTGGCGTTAATTCTATAGGTACTCTTTGTAATTTTTAATACCCAATAAATAATAAAAAAAATTATAACATCGAAATAAGTAATTTTCATTGCATTATTCAACTTAATAAATATCGATTAATTGAATTGATATTGGGAACAATAACATTTTTTTTCCTCATGAATTGATATATCATAGTAGTTAACACAGATAATACATCAAATATCAAATTATTTTACGTTCAATTCAACATTTTATTTCTACTATAACATGACATGTAATAATAAAAAAATTACAAGCTTAATCATTTCATTTGTGTAAAGAATAATAATAATAAAAAAAATCTGACATTTTATAATAGATTGGCATGTCAACACAATTTTATATAAGAATAAAGCCATTGTTCTTATATTATTGTATTCTATAAGACATACATTTTAATACTTTCTTTAACAAAATCGATTTTTGGAATAAACTGAACGTTATTTTTGAGGTACTATTAGCAGTAAGAACTTATAATAAAATGTTCGTGATAAAATATCAATTATTTAACATTGTAGAAATATATGATTTTATGCCTGAGTTAAATAGACCCCTTGTATATCCTTGCGATTTGTCGCCATGTTTGTGGTGCCTAATGCATTGTCCAGCATAGGGGAAACATCATTTCTCCTAATTTTTTACATAAAAAGAGTTTATTTCAACTGAAAGAATTTTTGTCATATTTTTGGAACTTATTAGGAGCTAGAAATAAGGCTTTGATTGAAGTTTGAAGCTTCTTTTGCTCTATTAAATAATGAAAAATGATGTTTTTCCTATGCTGGCCTATGTATTCCTGACAAATAAATCGGTGGCTCTTAAATATGAGTGCAACCGGCCTATAGGTAACCGAAATCAGTTAAGTTAAAGGCATAGACCAGAAGAAAATATTTACACCACAAAATACTTGATGGGACTTACATAAATAACATAAGTATGACTCAGAACCCACCAACTGTATGTGGTCTATGACTTCAAGTAATAAATATGGTTCTACAGAATCAAATATCGTATCTGAATTACGCAAGTATGATAACTAAATTACTATCTTCATTTTAAATATATCCTCTCCAGTCTTAGAATTTTTAAAAAATTATTTCACCGTCGTACATTTTAACCACGTTTTTGTGCGGCTCTCAAAATACCAAAAATATGTATACTCAACTCAAAAAACCTCAGTCGATTTAAATCGGGCATGCCTAAAGTATCGCACATTGTCATATTTGAGGAGAAGGGGGGCGGCTGGGCGATACCGTAAAAGGTCGAACGGCAGGTGACTCAGGTTTTTTGAGTCTAGTCTATATTTTGTCAAAAATGTTTATTACTGTCACGGACTCCCAACCTACTCTAGAATACACAAAATAACTCTAAAAAAACGCTTAAAATCAAGGTCATATTTTAGACAAATTTTCAATCCTAATTTTTTTTTTTTAGTTTTTTTTTTAGTTTTATTTTTTTAAAGTTTTTATTGAATCATCTGATATCTACTGTATTTAAGAGAATGTTGCTTTGTATAATTATTATTGATGATTCATTTGATATTATTGTTTTAAACATTAGTAAATAATACTTAAACCAACTAATTCCTCCGTTAAATATTTATATGTATACAAACTTGAAATGGTTATACTTAAACACATTTTAACAATCATAAAACCATAGAAAACCTATGTTACTAAAACTTTATACATTATTTCTATATAATAATCATATAATAACCATTAAGATAAAAAAAATTACTTTGAAGTAAAATTCAATTTAATTATACTTTAATAACTAATTTCATTTTAATGTTTAAATATAATGCATTAAAAATACTTTTAAGACTACTATTATATATTTCTTAAATCGATACTTTTACGGTACTTTGGTCATATGAGTGTTCCTTTTTTACATAATTACTAAAATTAAATTTTATTGAGAGTAAACTTATAGACCGGTTGCACTCATATTTAAGAGCCACCATTTTGATGGTCAGGAATACATAGGCAAGCATAGGAAAAACTTCATTTTTATATTTTTTTAATAGCATAAAAAACTTCAAACCTCAATCAAAGCCTTATTTCTAGCTCCTAATAAGCTCGAAGAATATGAGAAAAATTCGTTCAGTTGAAATAAACTCTTTTTATGTGAAAAATAAGAAGAAATGATGTTTCCCCTATACTGTAATCAGTATGTCAATTCAAGTATGAGTACAAAAGATAAAAGGCTTTTTTTGTATAAACATCATACTAACTCCACCCATGTCTCTTAGCCTTTCTGCAGTCCCACAAACTAATAAGACTGAGAAAAAAGGTTAAATATTAAACATGGAAACTTCACATCCCCATTACAAGACCACAATAGAAATAATATTAGTCATCCTTAAAATATATATATATATATATATATATATATATATATATATATATATATATATATATATATATATATATATATATAATTGGGTCAAAATGCCGGAAAAAACTCGATATACATTATGATAGCTACATTTTAACACATTGTTTTTATGTTATGGTGCTTTAGGGGAAAAACGATTAATCATAAGTGAAACATAAAAAAAAGTATGGTTCTTAAAAGTCATATTTATATAAAAGAACATGTAAAAACTTAAGGAGTATTCATTTTAACCATACATTTGGTGATTTAGTGGTTTGAGGTAGAAGTATTGTAAAAAATATATATTATATTATAGATTAATGATGCTTCAAAATAATTTGTAAGATGTTTCAGTCCAGTACTATTTTTTTTTTTTTTTTTTTTTTTGGTAATACAAATAGATATTCTATATCTATAATATTATAATATTCTTTATTTCTTTTATAAAAGATATTCTATATTCATATAAACTTGGATGCATAATTTTAAACATAGAGAAGAGAGAATTTCGATGTGATAGTGGAAAATATGTGTATTTCATATTTTATCACGTTAAGCAATCTGTGTATCTCGGATTTTATTACGTAAAGTAAAATGTGTATCTCGTTTTTTATTATATGTTATTTTTCTTTATTTCATGGGAAGCAAGTTGTGTATCTCGTTTTTTGTTATGGGAAGCAAAATGTGTAGCTCCGTAGCTCGTTTCCGAATGTAATGTATAGATGGCGCTCCCGAGTTACACATTTAGAGAACCTTAACAGAGAAGCGACAACCTCATGTTTTAGGCAGACCCGCATTACATTCGTTTTGAAAAACCCGCTAATAGTACCCACACTTTCTAGCATTCTGATTGGCCAGATTCGAGAAATTGTTTGGGTGTCCAATCAGAACGCTAAAAAGTGTGGGTACTTTTAGCGGGTCTTTCAAAACTAATGTAATGCGGGTCTGCCTAAAACATGAGGTTGTCGCTTCTCTGTTAAGGGTCTCTAACACATTTTGCTTTCTGTGACAAAAACGAGATACATATTTTGCTTGCAGTAACAAAAATTGAGATACATATTTTGCTTGCCACGACAAAAAAAAATAATCAAGATACAAATTTTTGCTTCACGTTAAAAAAAGAAGAGATACACCTAATTTCCACTACTATATACATTGATTTGTTTGCTCGATTATACTGTATCATATAAAAAATTGTTAATTTCATTAGAACAAAAATAATATTAGCAAGTTTAACTCTAAGAGTATGGATCTAAGTTACTGCGCTTGATGCAGAAAGTAATAAACTTTCAGGGTTAGTTTAGTTCATTTCTGGAAAGGTAGTCAGCAGCAAATTTTTAGCTTTATCAAACTAAAGCGTTGACTTTTAAAGGTAGCATAATATAATGTTAATAATTATTGTTAGTAATTTAGTTAAGGTTTTGAGAGGGTATTGATAGCCCTATTTGACATACACCACTTTGGGTTTAAATTAATAGTACTTCAAACAATAACGAAATATGTATAGACAAATCTATGCTGTTATAATAACCATTTTCTCTCTCATGATGTAGCATAACTGCATAACAAATCTTATTTTGTAGCAGCAACACGCAATTCTTTAACGCTTTATAGTTGTTAACTACCCCTAGTTGGGGTTATGGCCTGGGGTAAATATACCATAAGGCCAGTGCTTTTTTTTTCATTTTTTTTCACTCCTTAAGGAAGAGAGATAGGAAAATTATTATTATTTTTATTATTTTTTAATTGTTTGATAATGATTTAATTATTATGCAAATCCAATATTTTTATATTATTTACATTATATTCAGGTATTTGGTATAATCAACGTTTATCACTTAGTAAAAAGGGCCCTAAATATGGTATTCCTCAACTATATAATGCGCCAACACCTAGTATTAAACAATGTGAATCATATTTAATATTTAAGAAATCAGTACAGAAATACCTACTTGAAAATATGTTTTACAGTGTATCTGATTATTTAGCAGTTAATAATGTCAAATATAATTGATCTTAAATAGGACATAACTTACTATAAATTTAATTATATTTTGTTGTAAGTATGATGTGTTTTGACTTGACTTGTTCTACTCTGTAAAGACATGGAACGTAATAAAATCTTATATCTTATAGACCGCTTGCACTCATATTTAAGAGCCGCCATTTTGTTGGTCAGGAATACATAGGCCAGCATAGGAAAAACATCATTTTTATTTTTTTAATAGCAAAAGAAGCTTCAAACCTCAATCAAAGCCTTATTTCTAGCTCCTAATAAGCTCGAAGGATATGAGAAAAATTTGTTGAGTTGAAATAAACGATTTTTTATGTGAAAAATTAGGAAAAACGAAGTTTCCCCTATGCTGGACAATGCATTAGGCACCACAAACATGGCGACAAAGCGCAATGATGTGCAAGGGGTCTATAACTTAATATATCAAGTTGAAAAAGCAAAAAATAAAGACTATATTAAAATAATTGTAAAAAGAAGCTGAAAATGCTACTACATTAAAATAATGATCATAATAAAGTATTTAATTTATTGAATTGTAAAGTAAGAACTTTAGTTTGATTTAAAAAACAATAATAATAATATTTCTGTAATAATTGCAACAACATAATATACCGCAAAGCACTTGAATTGTTGACCTATATACAAGTGGAAGTACTGAAAGCTTTTAAAAGCTTTTTAATGAGCAAAATCATGTAAAATATAATTTTTAAGTAAATAATTCTATTTTGATGTAAAAATATTAAGTATATTTCAAATATTTATTTATTAAATTGATTTAGTTTTAAAAGTTAGAAATAAAAGTTAACATGAAAAATCTTTAAGGATATTACGTAGCAATATTTATTTATTATATTTCAATACAACCAAAAGTGGGTGGAAACTTTATATAGCTACACAATTTTATGTTGATATTTAACGTTAAAAACAACAACTGTAAACATCTTGACCACAAAGGTTTGTGATATATATACGTAAATACTTTAGTTAAAAAATTATATACTTTGTTTAAGTGGCATTTTTAAAAGTGCCTTTTAGTATGTAAGTTTGACTATAATTTCTCAGTTTTTTTTTTTTTTTTTTTTTTTTTTTTTTTTTGTAGTTGTTAATCTTAGCAGATGCATGGTTTTGTATACTAATTGTAAAGTAGGCGAAAGATTATGAAATAAATAATTTTGAAATTGTGTTTTTGAATTATGAAATTTTCAACTATAGCATCATGCATTACTTTTACCTTTATAATGGTTTCTAGCTACCCATTCATGATCCTAGTTTCATGAGATTGTGGGTATTTATAATTTCTTTTCAGTATACGAATATCAATCACTGTTTTTTTTTTAGGATTACTTCATTATCTCTCTCTCTCTCTCTCTCTCTCTATCTCTCTCTTAAATAGACCCTTGCTTAAAGCTACTCTCCAGACCTAACAACACGCACTTTTTATTTCAATTAATACTAAATGGAACACTCAGTAACATTATCAAATTTAATTATTACCCAAATGTAACTCTGCAAAAGAGCTTGAAAAATTGTAAAGTAGGCAAAAACACACTATTGCTGACGTCATGACTAGTGATCATGTTCAATAGAAAAAGTATCGCGGGTTGCTGCATTAGTTGAAAATTTCCTTATACGTTTAAGGCGTCACGATTGGGTTCTTGGACAAAATAATTGTAATTTTGGGAATCCTAACAAAAATGTTTAATGACATAAAAGGGCGTGTTGTCTGGTCTGGAGAGTCGCTTTAAAACCATTCTAATTTTTATCACTGAAATTATCAAATATAAACCCTATACTAATACTACCGCATTTGAAAACAAGATATAATATGAAACACTCTTCAGTAAAAATAAAATTTATAATAACTAAACGATGATTTAAATACATAAAAACAAATCACAAACATGGCAACATTGCACTATCACACAACCTTAAAGAACCAATAACCAGTATGCACATTATAAATTTGCATATGGTTAGCTGCTATGTATAATTTATTATTAATAGCAAAACCCACAAAGCTTCTGTATATATATACATATACTAACCATATTAAACCCATAACATAATTGTTCTATATATTATAGATTAAAATAATGAATATATATTTTTTAATACTGTATTTTTTTTTAATTGGAATATAAAAATGTTGTATAGTGGTTAAAAATGAGTTATATAATATATAGAAAAAAAGGTTATATAGTTATAAATTAATTATAATATGCATTAGGGTTGAGAAGTTTAGTGCATTAAATGTATTTAATATTTTAATAAGTATGTTGTAACATGTTTAAAGTACAACAAGTATGTTTTGAGGGGGGAGAAAATAATTTATTAATGATATATGGCAGTCAGTAATGAAGATTACATAGTAATTAATGTCGAAAAATATGTTTTAGAAACGTAAATATTTGGTCGTAATTTTTGTTTAAATACAGTATGAAAGCGAGTTGTATAATAGTACATATTCGATATTGTTGCAAAAAAAGGCATATCTCGTATTTTGTCAGTGGAATCAAAAGGCCTATCTCGTTTTTTGTCAGTGGAAGCAAAAGTTCTATCTCGAGCGCCATCTCCATAACGTTCGGGAACGAGATAGGCCTTTTGCTTCCACTGACAAAAAAACAAGATAGGCCTTTTGCTTCCCCTGATAAAATACGAGATGGACCTTTTTTCGCAACAAGATCAAATATATACCACATAACAAGATAAATCCAGCAGCATGTAATTTGATAAAAATAAATGAGACGAAAATGACTACTGAACCGTTCCGAGATACCTCTGATTTGGCGTGGGCCACGGCCACTATACTGCCAGCAAGACTAGCCGGAGACATGAATAGACCTGTCAATCCTAAATGTCAATTCTAATTTTATTTCTTAAAAAAATGCCTGTTATAAATATAGGAACGCATATGATGCGGGGGCATGTATTCGGCAACGGCTGCGTTGTTCATTTTTCTCCACAAGAGAGGATGACACTTGTGGCCGGTGTCGGGTGTGTGCTCCTGCGTCGTATCCGTTATTTATGTTAAATCATGTAAACTAAGTCATATAGTCTAAATTATATAAACACATGTGTTAGTTAAATATAAAATAATTTAAAATATAATTATAATAATACAATAAATTGCTGAATTATCGCTGTTTTCTATCAAAAACGGCAAAATTTAAATACTTGAAATGTATAAGTTAAATTGAAAATATAGCTTTCTTAATTAATTTTTTATTAATAAAAAATTAAAAATTATCACATAAAATCACATAAGTTGTGAACTTTAAATTAACAACAATGAATAATTAATTTTAAAAGTCACTCATAAGTTATAGCAATGTATAAATTACACTATGAATAGCCAGGATAATAAAATTACAAGAAGAAGCTAGATACAATGAATGTCTTTAATATTGTTTTAAGTGCTTGTGTAAATTAGCATTTTATCTTATGTTACTATATGTGTTACTATTTTGCCTATATTTTAAGACAAAAAATCCTTAAAGGCGTAGTACACCTTGAAAAAATTCTTGTCTAATATCCTAACATACTTAAATATCAACGTTGATTTGTCCGGAGTCATTGATTTTAACTTTACTTTCAATTTACAAAATGATAGATGCGAGCTATGACGTCATAGCTCGTCTGATTCCACGCGCGTGGACCAGTAAGCTGTGACGTCATAAACCCGCATCTGCTATTTCGTAAATGGAAAATAAATTAGAAATCAATGACTCTGGCC